>OV651818.1:49136608-49157104 GCA_927349885.1 Psylliodes chrysocephalus | reverse complement strand
AACCTAATGCTTGTCGTAATTAAAAATACACCAGTCCTTTAAATTGGCCTGACATATAATGCAAAAGTTAAGCCTCAATCCCCTTTCATTTCTAAATTCCGTTATTTTTAAAACAAATAGGCATTTTAATAAAATATTTTTGTGCCAATACTATTTCTATTCCTACGAAAAAAAAAAAGACATATCGGGATTTATAATATGTATCGGAATCACTGCAATATATCCGTCGTGTCCACAAAATGCGTTCATCTGCGAGTCAGTAGCAGAAGCTTCCATCCAAATTAGGGAAAATAGTTTTGAGAACGTTTTTAGTTTATCGCTGTTATAACGGTTTCGAATATCAGATATGTAACGGTCCCCGATCGCCGAGGAGGTCGTATTAAACTGCCACCTTAAATAACTAAAAGTTTGGTCGACCAAAATATAAAAATGTCTTTACCTATCTGTGGTAATAGAAAATGTGTTCAACCATGCACGATTTCTCAGTTCTACCACATTTTAAATGTGTTCTTTGATCAACATACTTTTTCTTGACTCTAGAATTAACTTCACATGTTCCCAATTTCTTCTAATTATTAATTCTGTCTTTGGATTTTAGGGTTCCGTACCTGAAGGGAAACCAACGGGACCTTATTACTAAGCCTCGGCTGTCTGTCGGTCAGCGAGCTGTATCTCATAATCCGTAATAGGTAGACAGTTAAGATGTTCACAGAATATGTATTTTTGTTGTCGCTATAACAACAAATAATAAAAACAAATTAAAAAATAGGGGGACTCCTCTATTAGAAACGTGTTTTTTTTGCTTTTTTTGCTCGATCGGTAGTTTAGTAGGTATAAAAATTACTTCCGAGACCAAACAAAATCAGCATTCATTCATAATTTTAACAATTGCATATAGTTACGCGGGATGCATATTCTAAACTTTAACGCGCGAAGTTGAAGACAAAGGAACCGAAAAATATTCCACAATAGCACAAAATAATATTACCTATGTATTTTACAATATAAGTATGGTGTAGATTAAAACTTATTTTGGCTGTCGACAAATTTGGTTAAAAAATCTTCTTTTAGAAATATACCTTTCATTTGACGAAAAACGAAGGCCTAAACGAAAAAAAAAAAAATATTCTTCATAAAAGTTTCACCTGTGTATTGACAAGGTAATAGTGATTTCCTTATATTTTTTGCTATGAAATTAACAAAAATATAGCAATAAACTGATGTTATGGTTTTACAGGAAAGGAAGCAGTCTCTTGACTGTATGCGTCTCTCTCAGGGATGAAATGTATGCAATCTGTTTGACTCTCTTACATTATTTTATATAGGTATTATTGATTTATCCGCTATGAAGGCGAATAATGTTTTATAGGGTGTATTACTTCACGATTTTTTTTTTGAGGAAAATAAATAAATAAAATATAAACTATTTATGGAAGGTATGAGCACAGTATATATAAGTATAGGTTCTAAACAGTAAAGCTATTGCTTTGCAGAATACAATAAATTCCTAATAAAAAAATTCAATAATTAAAAGTATATAAAGCATAAATTAATAATATTAAAATATATAAGTACAGGACTCAAACTAATCAAAATCAGATTCACCACATTAATCTACATTTTCCAAAACATTAGCGGCTATGATCAAACTATTTCTGCAGTTTTTCTGTGCCATACAGGTGCATTAACCGATGTAGCCAATATTTTTTTCTGCATTTGCAAATTTTGCTTCCATAGTCTAAAATAGAATAATATTGTTAAAATATTGTACATATGAAAATTATCGGTGTATAGTACCTTTTTTACATTTGCATGATAAGTTCTGTTATTTCTGGTAGCAGGTCGAGCATAATCTTAAGAGTGGGTATCAGGCTTTAATCTTGATCTACTTTCCATTCATACTCTTCAACATTAGGAAACTACATCTGGGTCTTTAAAGAGCTTAGCCAAATACTTAGCTGGTAAAAACATCTTAAACAATGTAATCTTAGGGCGTCTTCAGTCAATGGCAATTTAACAATTATTTTAAAGGGACCATTAATCTTCTCAAAATGTTAATGGAAGTAACATTGGCAGTTTTTGAATACAGTTTTATGAAAAATTTTTCACGAATCAGTGCCAAATTCATCTAAAAGGTGATGGTGTGTTCAAGGTAGGTTTTCCAACAGGTTCTTTTTCCAATGCCAGACAATTGGTTGGATTTATTACGACCTGTTACAGAATACAGAATGAAAAGAAGGCAAATTTTTTAGAAGTTTTTTTATCCAAATTTAAATCATGTACTGTTATAAATCGTCACTCCACTTTTATTTCTCGAGAAGTCCAAATGCACAAAAGGCAAAAATTCATTTGTGTAATGTGCAGCTAGCCCTTAATTTGAAAGTACCGATTGTGGTTCCCCTTAATGGTATTATCCTTTTTCCAGAAAGTTATTTTTCTACTGCATATTCCTTTTTCTTCAGTCAACACTCTAGCTTCATATGGACATTTTAACTCTATCATAGAGTTTTTTGTTTTAAATTCCATCTGGACTGGCAAGAATATAATCAAATTCGGAATCAATAAAAGTCCACATATAAAAACTTTTTCTTGCTAATAAATTTCCAAATCTTATTTTGCACTGTATTTATTGTCCATGTCATATTAAAAGACTTTAGCAAAAAATAAAAGATTTTATGAGATTGTTTAAAAAATGCCTTTCCTTTTTTTTACAAATGTCTCCAAATTTTGAAACAGTGACTCATTTTCGTCTTTCATTTTGCTACAATCCACAATCAGCTTGATTCTCATCTATAGACATTATCTAACTTTTTAGAAAATCTTCTTTTGCAACGCGCATCAAAGAGTGTGAGAGATCAAAGCCACGCTCAGAAGCAAAAAAAAAATGATTTACTAAGTTCGAAAAAATATACATTACTTTAACAGCTTAAAGAGTTGTTAACATGCTGGAATTCATTATTCTTAACTCAAAGATGTATTCATTAAAAAAAATTCCCGGGCAATATAAAAGTTAATTTATAATTCAAATCTCATTGTATACCTTTTAATTTCGGATATATTTTTTTAATAAATAAATGATTAAATTAATTTAAAATAATTGAGCGAAATTAATGTATGTAAAAATAACAAAGTGTACAGACATAAAACAAAATAAATTCAAATCACTTGCGTACGTTTATCACTTGTAAACAGTAGAACAGGATATACATTTTGTTGGTGTCGCCCTCTAGACGAAAAAACTTTTAACGTATTTTTAAATTTTTATTGAGAAAAATAAATGTTCCTGTCAAAATTAAAAACATAGGTATATTGTTCTCTTCTAGCATTTTTATTTGTATTTTTTTTTTTTTCGATAGAAAGATATCTTCTTACATTTTCTCAAAATAAACCGATTTAAATGTTCAAAAAGTGACTCATTTACCTGTACTTACATAATTTTTCAAAAAATAAAAAATAATCCGTAAAATTGGTGTACTATGAAACCCATTGCATATTATATAAATATGTCTATATTAGTATTACAGAAATGATTTACGTAAAACAATAAGGTGTACCTATAAATACGTAAACTTTAATTATCCCTCGTAAAACATCAGTAAAATATTTTGTAAATTGTTTTCATTCACAAATATTAATTTCTTAAAAATCTAACAGAGGCGCCACTTGCCAGACGAAACATCTTGGAGGTAAGGGTTTCGTAATACCCCACTTTTAAAGTTTATTTTTAAGTATTTTTAAAAGAAAAAAATATGTACGTGTAGATAAAGGTTAAATCTATGCTCCTCTGGAACCACTTTTTCAAAATTCAATTTAGTTTTTTCTAAAAAAAAAAAACTGAGAAAATGGATCAAAAAAGTTGAGTTTTGTGTTTTTTTTTAGAAAAAATTAATTGAAATTTTGAAAAAGTGTTTCCAGAGGAGCACAGATTTAACCTTTACCTACACCCACATATTTTTTTCTTTCAAAATATGTCAAAAATAAACTCTAAAAGTGGGGGTACTACGAAACCCTTGCATGCACTGCTATAAAGCCAAGTAAATACTCCTTTCAATAAATATTTAAAAAGTTCCTACATAGTATTAGATCTTATACGATGGTGCAGAACCCTTTATGCGCGAGTCTGACTTGCACTTGGCCGGTTTTTATACTAAAAATTGCTTTTGGAAAGTACGTTTATAATAATAAATAATACTTTAATCCACAAACGTAATGTAACAGGTGGAAAAAATTTGTAGGTTAGAAGTCTGCAATATATTTTAATAATATTTTTTATTAATTTGTTTGGTATTAAATAAATTATTTGTTTTTCAGTAGTAAAGCAGATGCACCTGCCTTATTAAGTGGAATTGCTTCTCAATATATTAGTGAATATCGCCTACAGAAAGTAAGTTTTTGTTTTATTTAATCAGGGCCGCCGAGAGCCAGATCGGGCCCCAGGACAATTTTCCAGGTCGGGTCCCGCGACAACAATTTTATAAAAAAATTAACCTCTTTCAATATCACATTTCTAAAAAAAGTCTTTAAGCAAAAACTACAAACTTCTCCTCTTTAGTGAAAACTCAAAAAAAGTCTTCAAGCAAAAACTAAAAACTTCTCTTTAGTGAAATCTCCCTATTGTGCTTCTCGTGGCGAACTTCTAAAAAAATAAAAAATAAAAAAGCTGCCGGGCCCCCCTTATGCCACTGCCGGGCCCCCACTTCAACCCGGGCTCCGGGAATTAATCCCGGCTACCCCCCCCTACTTGTCGGCCCTATTTGTCACATATTTTCGCTTTTTTATAGTACGTCTATTTATTATCGAAAATATTTCTTTTATTACAGTTATCAATTAATTTTGTACTATTTTTGTTTAGTTGAAAGATTTCACTACCACGAAAGACCTTACCGAACCGAACAAATCTGCCGTAGAAGCGGCAATTAAAATGGTAACTGGCAATTTGGAATGGTTGGAAAAGATTAGTGAAGATCTGGATAACTATTTTATTTTTGGAACAACAGAAGCCCCACCAACTACTCCTAGTGGAGCAACATCCATTACAAATTATTCATCTTTCTTTTTGATAATTGTAACGATTGTTAAATTTATTTTAATTAAATAAAAAGTATTTAGAATAAAGTCTATTGTGATATATTTAATTAAAAAATATTGTTATATAGAAGAAATATGTATAGTAATAAATTAATAATTTATCAATAAATGAAGTAAATATTGGATATTAAATTTTTAGTCGAACCATCATCCCTCCACAACTATAGGTAGAAGAAGTAACATTTTTAAATGATACCTAATAAAAAGAATACTGTATGGGGTATTATAATTAAGTAATAGTTATTTCAGAAATATTTCAGAAATATTTCAGAAATATTTCAGAAATATTTCAGAAATATTTCAGAAATATTTCAGAAATATTTCAGAAATATTTCAGAAATATTTCAGAAATATTTCAAACGTTTCAAACATATAACATTTCAAGCACAAGTTTCTGAAATATTTCTGAATTTCACATAGCCATACGTACAAAATCGTGAGTACAAACAACAAGGAAAATCCTAACACAACTAACCTGGGGTCAGCTGCCAATTTCAGGAGGGATCTTCTGTCAAAAAATTCTTACGGAAACTTTGGAGAAAGATGACATACGAATGTTCACTACCTCTCAGTTAGATACCGAGCCGGCACCCAGCCAAGATGCTGAGAGCGCAGTCACAGCCCAAAACGTCGCAGAATACGATTTTGTACAACAATCGAAAAAATGCGAAAGTATGGAGACTAGTGAACAGAGACGAAAACCAAAAAAGTTTGGAAAATTTACTCGAAATTCTCGAAAATGTCCAAGATTCGATATAAAACGAACTTGATGGCACCGTTATAGAAGTAGCCAAAGATGAATCCAAAAAAAAATAACTCTCAGTTAAAAACGTAGGGTGGATTTGAATCTAACTATAAAACAAACCCATTAACATCAAATGTGATTACGAGGCTTATGGACTTTGGTCAAAATGATCTACCTGGAAATCTACGGCCCATACCCCACACATACACCCCTCAACACAAAAAGATTAGACAATTTGAGTTGGCCTATAACGATAATCCAGTACCAACGAGGAGATATTACATTTCGGGCAATCTGAAACATCCTCAGAGAAAGATTTCATATTAACCCCCAACTATGAAACTTCCCAAATGGACAACTCTTCCTAAAACAACACAGCAGCCACGGCAACGAACGATTTAACCCCTGAGCCGCCATTACCGAGAAGGAAAAGGACGACGAAAATAACTCCAGAGAAAATGAATGTAGCCCTAGCCGAAAGCTCAGATGAGGGCACAGTAGGAGGTAGCGGCGAATTTAAAATGCCCAAAATATTTGAGATTAACTTCGTGAAAATAGTTAAAGAGAAAGCAGTAAGATCGCTTAAACTTACAAACATATACGAAGCTCTGATTCTGAAGTGGACGAACCCACCAAAACCATACCCAAAAAAAAACAGCGGAGGCGAGGAAACCTAAACCACCACAAGCTGTGGAAGCAACATGCTCATCTATACAGATAGCAGACAAGCACTACTTACCCTGAACAGACCACGAATTTACTCAGGGTTAGTACTAAAATGTTACGAAGCTTTGGCCGAAGTATCCATCAACAATGTGGTCACCTTAAGATGGATCAAAAGTCACACAACATCGAAAGGTAACCGTCTTGCTGATTCACAAGCCAAGAAAGCAGCGAACCAAATACTTTTTGGACCTAGCCCTTCTATTGTCCTGACAAAATCGGTAGTGACAGACCTAATTAAAGAATATTCCCTTGTGAAATTCAAGGAAAGATGGGATGAAACAAGAAACTGCAGAGTTCCCAGGCAGCTCTTAAGTTATCCTGACAATACTGCAGCATACAAATACTTGACTATGACTAGACAGAATCTGCGCCTAGTCACAGGCATTCTGACTGGTTTGCCAAGTAAGGCAGCATCTCCATATCATGAGGCTGTCAGAATCCGCACTCTGCAGAGGGTGCGAACAAGAAGACAAGACCATCGAGCATATCCTTTACGATTTTTCGACGCTCTCATTTATTAAAAGATTTGTGTTCGGCGTATATTGGCTGACACCGGCTGATATAAGAGAAGTACCTCTTGGCGACGTTGTCAACTACATTAAATCTGTAGGCTGGCTCACGAGCTAGGAGGTGTCTATCATCTTAGGAGGCTACACAATGGGCCTAATGAGGCCTAAGTACCGTGGGGTAACCCACCCTCCACACGTTACAGATATAGATACAGAACCGTAAGGGTAGACAACAATAAGAATGACAAAAAAGCAGAGAGAAAATAAGTTGTGCCACCGATAATCATAGAAGGAAGAACCGACAATCATAACACCCTAAAAAAATGTCTTGAAGAGTACTGTCAAGGAAAAGTATACAGTTAAATGTACAAACAATTCGAGAATCGATTTTGTAGAAGAGAAACAAGACTATAAAGACCTCTTAGAGATTATTAAAGCGGCCAAAATATCGTACCACACTTGCACTAATAACACCGACAAATCGCACGCGTTTGTGCCGAGGGGGTTAAATTCTGGAACGAAAATTAGTAACATCGAAGAAGATATGATAAATCCTATGATATAAAAATCAGAGAGGCTTTCCAAATGAACACAAAAACCGCTCTCTCTTTCTAATCGTAATAGACCCGGCAATAACGTTAGATTTCCTTAATAAAAATGTTAGGGTGATAGAAAACACCAGAATCACTTGGGAACTAAGGAAATCCACTAAAGCCATTATTCAATGCCACAATTGTAAGGCGAAGGGGCACTCCACCGAAAATTGCGGACGTCCGTCAAAGTGCCTGAAATGTGCCGAGGACCACCATACCAGGACATGTAAACAAAACTCGCGAGACCGCAGCCACATGCGTCAACTGCCTATGCCACCACCCCGCTAATTACATTTAATGTCCATCCTACCTGGAAAGAGTTACCAGAATGGAAGAAAGAAAACTAACCACCCAAAGATCTCAAAAGAAGTATGCCACAGCCCCCATTCCAGCGGTGAACGTATGGGAAAAAAGACGAACGGGCCCAACAGGAATATTGAGTCAGACTTCCCACCACTACCTTCAGGGAGAATACAGCAAATCAGTCATCAACCAACCCAACAAAACTCACAAGCGCGACGATACAGTAAACAGCGGGAACAAGGGACCATGGATGACATGTTTGCATTCAACGACGAATTTAACACCCTTAATCAGTTGGTAAATATAACAGAACCCACCTGATCCGTTCGGGATCTTAACAATTCCCTCAGACAATGTAGAGACGAACGAGACATCTTCACAACATTCAATAATTTTGTTTAAAACAGCTACAGATTAAAGAACTAAATTCAACCTGACAAATAAAAACACACTTTGAGTATGTTTTTACAATGTGAACGGACTGATAAATAAACGCGGTCTTGTTACAAATTTCATTTACAAGCATAAATTCGACATTATAATTTTAACAGAGACAAATCTCAAAGAACCGGACAAAATCAGAGTTAGAGATTACTATATTATTAGAGAGGACAGACCGAGACACAACAGAACGTACGACAACATGCAGCGGGAGGGGTCGCAATTCTTGTTAGATTTAGTTTGCACAAATACCTAAAGTAAATACCGAACCACACGTAGAATACACAATTATTCAATGTTGCAATTTTATAATAATAGGAGTGTATAACCCCCCTGGAGGTCAATTCTCGACTTTTATTCAGTTTTCGTATTCTCGACATAAGCGGTGGAATATTTTCCAATGAAAAGTATGGGAAAATATTCCCCTGCTTACGAGCATTGGAAATTGTTTTCCAATGGGAATTTTACCAGAGTCGAAAATTTGACGAAAAACTAAGACATAACCAAAGATTATTGGATATCTTGGATTTTTGATGAAATTGTAGTAAAAACATTTTTTTAGCGTATTTATAGATTGATATTATTTTATTTATGTAGGTATATTATTTTTACTTTTCTTTCACTAAGAAACTGTATTAACTGATTTTCTTAAATCAGTTAGAAATTGTGGAAGCTGCTAAGGGACTGGCAAATAACATAAATTGAGAAATTTGTAGTAAATTTAATAAGACCTTTTCGAACAAGATGTTTTAAAACATATAGAATAATTATTCTTTTAAAATCATATATAAACACAAGTAGGTACTATTTTGTTTGTTTGTTAGTTTTGATGTAAAATTTACTTAGTCATAATTTTAATTTGTAGTTTGTATTAGTTTTTAGTCTTAATACTTTTATAATATATTATTTAATCCATGTTACTTATTATCTTACAAACAATTGTATGACACTTCGCAAGTGTTCTTATTCTTACCTTTTTAACACACTGATTGTAATGTTTGGATATTGTGTGAATAATTATGATATTAATAACATAAGTAAATCATGTGATCTCTTCTTTAATACAATAAATGAAAATGTACAGCTTGAAATTTATGATTGATTTTGTACTTGAGAGAATACTCTTTTAAATAATTATTTTTATTCTCAAGTTTACTAGTCATCGTGTACAGTTACATTTTCTAATGAGTGATTGTACATTGATAATGTATTTTTGTACATTTTTTATATTATTCTGTAATGGAATAGTTCGACACATGAATTAACTCCTACTAACTCAAAGTTCGTTTTTTAAAAAAAATACTTTTATTACTTAATACAACAATTATACTTTTAATTACAACTTAACAATATGGAATCTAGCAACTGACTGACTACTCTAAAAGAAAATAAAAACGTCTAACAATAAAAAATGCAAAATAAGATAAAAATGAATATATCAGAACAAAGAGTTTTACAATGTCAGCATTCTTCCATAAGGGCCATGTATAGGAGTCGACATAATTCCTCCCCCCTGAGTTTCAACTTCTGAAGTTAGGATGAAGGAAGTTGAACAGCTGTCGGATCTATTGGAGACTGGGTCAATTTCTTATGTCTGCATATTTTGGGCATCAGTTTCTTGTATACGAAGAACATCACCAGGAATACAAGAGTCCCGTAAATTATTAAGGTCCAAAGACTGGGAACCATCAATACCTTCTCAAATGATAACTTGGGTTGGTTATGAGTAATTTGTGACTTTATGGCTTGTAGATCATCTAGTTCAATATTTTCTAAGTGAAAATTAAAATTGCTTGAAGTGGATTGGATTGTGCTATTATCCAAATCTAGGATTAACACTGGTTGGCCAAAAGTTGTTGATGATTTCTGGTTACTTATAGTCCCCATATGTGTGGTTAATTGACATCCCTTTGGAATTTCTACTAAATAAGTCCCAGTGGTGAAATATTTCGTTTCTTCGTTTGATGGACATTTAAGATATGCTGTGTCTTGATAAGGCACAGTGTATATCCAATGATTAGAGTTGGCTAATTGCTTTAATAGTGGCTTTGATAGGCGAATTGACGTTTTTTCACAGGTGGAAGTAATTTTCATTTCCAACAATTGTATTTCACAGGGGCCGTCTTCTTCAATTTCAAGCAGATCAATTCTCGGGCAGACAAATTGCCGAGGGATTATTTCTGTACATGGATTGCTCGTGAAAGCGAATTTGGATTTGTTTTTAACCAAAAATTTCTTTCTAGGTATTATGACCTTAAACTGACTCTTTTCCCAAATAGGTACCGCGAATAAATGATATAAATTAAAATTTTCAGATTGAACGACAGGGATTTTTAAAATAAATGTTATTTTATTATTAAAAATAAAACAGTCAATTTTTATTAATTTTTCGAATAACAACACATTATTTAAATTAATTTCCAGAGGAAGTTCATTTTTGTTTAAGTATTTTTCTAATAATTTTAATTGATTATATAAATCGATTGTTTTGATTATACTAGGGTGCATAACTTGAATTTTAGCAAAGGAAATTGAATTTTCTATATCCTGTAGAATAGAATTAGTGATTTCAAAAATATTTATTATTTGTACAATACTGTCTTTAATGTAATTAAAACGAGAAAGGGTGATTTCTTCATTCATTAAGGATTCTATTATTTTAATTCGAGAAGTTAATATATGCTCATTATTTGTTATCTGTTGAATCGTTTTATTAAATTTTTCAATTAATGCAAATGACACCGAATTTTGTTCCTTAATATTTGTAGCTAAATTAATTTGATTATTTTGCAGTTCTTTGATAAGAGTTTCAAATCGTTCCCCATCATTGGCATCTAAATTACCTGTAATCGATTTGAAAATTGATCCTAGACCATTAATTATACCTCGTTTTTTCCTATTTTGAGATGGCACGATCTCTATTAACTTATTCATCACTTTATTTTCTGTAAAATTTAATAACTTAAAATAGTTTAATAAATCGTTACTATAATTTGTATCTGTGCTTATCAACATTCTAATACTGTCACTTTGTTCTTTTAATTTATTTACTTCAATAATTATAGGATTTAAATCGTAATAGTGAATGAGAGAATGGGAATAAATTTCTATTTTAGCTGTTCCTATCTTAAAGGGTAATAATCCTGGGTTGTCAGATAGATTTTGAATTACTATTTTATCCTGGAGTCCGAGAGTTCCAGCAAATCTGAAAAATATAAATTATTTTTTAAATTTATACGGTTTTTTCCGTGGGCGTTTTAAGTTATCCATGCTAACTTTCTCGCGTTGTTCTGTAGATACTGTTTTATGTGTTAAATTTACAGTTTTTAATTTTACTGGTTTGGTGAATTTGTTTGCATGTTTTTGTCGAATGTGTTTCTTTATAAAAACGTGTTGTTTTGGTTTAAAGATTTCGGGTCGTCCCGATTTTCATTAGTTTTATTAGCAACATTTTCTTTACGCTTTATTAAATTTTCGTTTAATTTGGAATACATGATTTTTGCTTTTTCTTTATGGTCATTTACATATTCATTTAAGAGTACATGATTAATATCTAAATCAAAGGGGTCATTGCTACTAATATGCCCGTTTATGATGTCAATAGGTTTTAGTTTAGTGGACGAGTGAATCGAATGGTTATATGCTAAAATGGCATATATCATTTTCATTTTTGCCGGTGTTTTGGAAAAACCTTTTGTATTTAAAATACGGATATGTTCTAAAATGGTTGAGTGAAATCTTTCTATTTGACCATTAGATTGGGGGTGATTCGGAGAAGTAAAATGTACTTTAATTTTATGCAAGTTTAATAGTTCTGTCAATAAAAAGTTTTTGAATTCGGTACCATTGTCTATTATTATTTGTGTTGGTACACCGTGGTGAGAAAAGAATTGAATAAGGTTATCTGCGACTTCTGTACCGGAAGCAGAGTTTATATGATATGCCTGAGTATATTTTGAAAAGCTATCTATAATAGTTAAAAATTTTGTTTGTTCCACAGTAAATGAATCAATATGAATTATTTCAAACGGCCTCGTAGCCGTGGGTGTAATATTTAATTTTGTTTTAATGGGATTGCGTTCATATTTACTTTGATGGCAAATAAGGCATTCATTAATAAAAGTTTGTACTGATTCTTTAATATGTGGCCAATAATATTTTTCTTTTATTCTTAAAAACGTTTCGTCTATTCCTCGATGGTTTGACTTCCCCTCGTGATAATTTCGAATTATTGTTTTAATTTCATCTTTATCGGTTACATCTAATAATTTTTTATTACATTTCTTTAGTTTGATTGAAGGCCATTTAAAATATTTTTGGAGAGTTACTGAGAATGGTTCATAAATTTCTGGGTTTTCGAAGTAAATATGATATGGAATGCCAGGAGTTATATAATTTTTTACAAGATTTATCACGTCCTGTTCAAAATTATTTTTTGACAGTTGTGCCATTAATCGTTTTTTGGTTTCGAATAAAATAGTTAATTTTGGTTTTGCCGGTGAATGCAACACGGAACTTACTATAATTTGATTTTGACCTAAATTTAATGCACAATTTGAAATTGGAATTCCTACTACGGGATTTTGTTCAGCATTTGAGTGAATAGTATGGGAGTCATCGTCCTCAATGTCTAACCAGTCATCACTATTGTTAAGGTCAGGGTGTGCAATCATTGACATTTTATCTAACTCATTATTATCAGATGTTTCTGGATTAGTAAATATGTCTTGTATTATGCGGTTAGCGTTTGGATCGTCTGTCACGTTCTGTATAGCGTTATCAATTTCTTGAGAAATTAAATCGTCAAGTTCTTTTGTGTGAATTTCTATTCGAGATAAAGGGTCGGCGTTGGTATTTAGTTTCCCTTTTTTGTATATTATTTTATAATCATATTCGTCAAGTTTAATGCGCCAACGAAGTAATTTTGAATTTGGGTCTTTAAGCGAAAATAACCATTCTAATGGTTTATGGTCACAAATGACCGAAAATTTCCTACCATACAGGTACGGCCTGAAATATTTTGTGGCCCACACAATAGCTAAAAGCTCTTTTTCGATGGTAGAATAATTTTGTTCCGAATTGTTTAAAGTCCGGGACGCATATGCTACGGGTAGGTCATGTCCAATGGGTCCTTGTGATAGAACGGCGCCAAGTGCAACGTTACTGGCGTCGGTTGTCAAATTAAAGGGCTTCGAAAAGTCCGGATACTGTAATATGGGGTCATTAGTCAAAATACTTTTGCACGATTCGAAACATGATTTAAATTCGTCGTTATGTTCTATAGTTGCACCTTTTTTTAAACATTTTGTCAAGGGTTTTGTCAGTTTAGAAAAATTGTTAATGAAACGTCGGTAATATCCTAAAAGTCCCAAAAAACCTTTTATTTGTTTTGTGGTTTTTGGTATGGGGTAGTTTTTTATCGCCTTTATCTTGTCTGGGTTAGGTTTAACACCTGCTGGAGTCACTATATGACCCAAATAAGCTACTTCCTTTCGTAAGAACTCAGATTTATCCAACTGTACTTTAAAGTTGGCTTCTCTTAAACGATCAAACACACTTTTAAGCCTCTCAAGGTGCTCTTGGAGCGATGTTGAGAAAACAATGATATCATCAAGGTATACAAGACACTTTTCGTTTTGTATGCCCCTGAGGATTCCGTCCATTGCTCTTTGAAATGTCGCTGGGGCATTTTTAAGGCCAAATGGCATCCTTAAATACTCCCAGTGTCCATTTTCAGTGCTAAATGCCGTTTTTTCTATATCTTTTTCCGTCATTTCCAATTGATGGAACCCTGACGCTAAGTCTAGCGTCGAAAAATATTGACACTTACCCAATTTGTCCAACAAATCTGTAATGTTAGGCAAAGGGTACTTGTCATCGATTGTTTTTTCGTTGAGACGTCTATAATCTACAACGATACGAAATTTAGCTTTACCAGATGCATCAGATTTTTTTGGAATTACCCAAAGTGGGGCGTTCCAGGCGCTTGAGCTTGGGCGAATTATTTTATGGTCTAACATTTTATTAATTTGATTTTCAACTTCTTGTTTATATATATATACGGATAGCGATATGTTTTAGCATAAACTGGAACTTCGTCTGTTGTACGAATTTCGTGTTTAACTTTATTAGTGAAGGTCAGTGGCGTGTCTTCCCTATAAAAAATATCAGAATATTCTGAACAGAGTTTTAATATTTTATTTTTTTCTTCGTCATTTAAATGATCGGTTCGAATTTTATTAAAATCTAAATTAGTAGAAAAAGTATCGTCGAAGTTATTAAGTTCAAATTTCTCTATCGGAACTTTATCGAATTTTTCAACAATAATTGGTTCTGATAGATCTAATGTTACCGGGTTTGTACTAATATTAAGAACTGTTGTAATGGCTTCACCATTTTTTGCAATAGATAAAGATTGGGGTATTTCACAATTAGGAAATTTTTGATACAGTATAACAATTTCACCATTTTTAATACTAGTTTTTATTTTTATAACTTGTTCAGAGCGAGGCGTTACTGTTATTAAATTAAGATCACCTTTAATTCGGTAATATTTTAATTCTATTCTAGCGTAAGGTGTAACTAAATATCCATTAGAAAAATCTACTATTGCTTCTAATAATTTTAAGTTGTCTAAACCAATTAAACCATTAAATATGTTATGGAATTTAAAAAGATAAAATTTTAAATTTAAATTATTTGGTAAGTTAAAAATATTTGAAGCGGGAATTAAAGTACTATATTTATGAGTTGATTCTTGGAAAACTGATTTAACAACAAATGGATCATTTTGTATAGTTTTGGAAAAATATTTATAAGCAATTTCAGGATCTATAAAAGATTTAGTAGAGCCTGAATCGATTAAAATTTTTAGATTATGTTCAGGAAATACAACATAACATAATTCACTTGAGCTATTTAAATTTAAGGATATAAGTTTTGGCGTTACCTTTCTTGCTGATTTTGAGGCGTTAATTGAAAATTTATTTCGTCGTTTTCGACAGATACACCTTTAAAATTATTTTCGGAAAAATCACCTTGTGAACAGTTGTTTCCGGGAAATTGGTTTTCTTCAAACGGTAAATAATTTTGTTCGTCAACTTCAGCATTGAATAATTCCTCCGAATTAAATTTATTTTGAGGATAAGAATTATTTTGAAAATAGTTTCTGGATGAATTTGGTGCAAAATTACGCGTTGAGACACTCATAGGTGTTGTTTTATAGTTACTACTTGTATTTCTAGTAGAAACACTCATGGGCGTTGGATTTGGTAAATTTACGTTTCTATTAGGTTTAAAAACATTTTGATTTTGCTGAGGTTTTCCAAAAACTTGTGCGTTAGTGAAAAATCTTTGCGGTTGCCTTGGTTGTTGGGATTGAATTGGGACAGGTTGCGACGGAAAAGCAATTTGTCTGTTGGAAAAGTTATTCGACGTATTTGAATTAAAAGATGCTAAATTAGGGTTAAAATTTTGTCTTTGAATTTGTGGTGAAACAGATGGTCTATTTTGTTGAATTCGTACATTATTTAAATTATTTTTATTGCCGAAATTTTGGTAATAATGAACATTGTCTTCTTTTAGAACATATTGCAAAGCTTCACTTAATGAAGTAGGTTTCATACATCTAATTGTTGTCCCTAAAGGTTCCCTTAAACCAGTTAAAAAGGTATTTAAAGCTAAATCGTTATATAAATCGCGTTTTAATGCTTTAGATGCAAGGATGTGTTCGTGAGCATCAACATAACTGCACAAAAGATTTAGGATGTTTAAAACTCTATCATAAAATTGTTGTGGTTTTTCAGTAGCTCCTTGTTTCATCATAACAAGATCCCTATTTAAACAAGATTCATCTCTCTGATCTGCAAAGTTTCTAGTTAATACTGATTTTAAATCGTTGAAACATTTTGTATATTTACTACTAATTTGGCATTGCCACTTAATTTTGAAATTAAACAATTTAACAGATAAACATTTTGAAAACAATTTGGCTGAGCAATATTATAAAAATTATCAATCAAAGATGAGCATACGGATAAATATCTATTTAATTCATTCGGGTTACCGTCAAAGTTGGGTACACAAGTTAAGTATTCTGGTTTAAAATCAGGCATTATTATTTCTAAATTATTTTCGAGATTCGAGTCAGTTGAAGGGTCTAAATATAAATTAGAAAGAATATTTGACAAATCGTCAATTACGGACATGTGAAATGTACTTACAATAAAAATATAACTTTGAGCATCCCTCTATAGAAATAAATCCAGGTCAGCAATTTTTGTCGTTCCCAGAAAATATCTCTGCAGAATTGAACTATTTGGGTTTCAATTCTCTCTTCCGCTTTGGATCCACTATTCTTGTCGGGTCTGCGATAGACTGGGTTTCCTGAAGTTCAAGGAGCCACTCCGGAACAATGTCACAAACGAAAGTCACTTAAGTTCGATATACGGTAAATCGTAGAAACGAAAATCGATATGTTCGATACAAATCAATCCCGATATCCTACTGACTGCGCCAATTAACTCCTACTAACTCAAAGTTCGTTTTTTAAAAAAAATACTTTTATTACTTAATACAACAATTATACTTTTAATTACAACTTAACAATATGGAATCTAGCAACTGACTGACTACTCTAAAAGAAAATAAAAACGTCTAACAATAAAAAATGCAAAATAAGATAAAAATGAACATATCAGAACAAAGAGTTTTACAATGTCAGCATTCTTCCATAAGGGCCATGTATAGGAGTCGACATAATTCATGCAACGAAGACTATAGTAACTCATTATTTCCAGTTTTGAGAAAATCTAAGATAATATAGTATTCAAAGTATTTTATGGCCTAAAATGACTATATTTGATGGTAGTATTTCTGGTTGCTTAACCTCTTCGTTTAGATATACGATACTTATTTAGATCAAAGCTTTTGGCAAATATATGTGCTGGATAAAGGTAACTAAAAACTCTCAAAAATGAGTCTTCGTTGCATGGGTCGAGTTGATTCTGTTGGTAAAAAGGCTATTATTATAAGCAATAAATATAAAAATCAAATATTTTTTTTATTTTTCCTGTTAACAAAATATGCCAATGTTTACATAATAATAAACGTTCTTTATTGAGTTACAATACCCAATAGGCCATCTTCCGAAGTACTTCAGCTGATTTGACTGTATTTTCTAGTACAATATGTTAAAGTTGTTAATACCAGTGAATGAACACAACTCTTTGTCAGATTTTAAAAGATCTGAAATTGTTTTAATTTTTGGGGTATGCGCACTTGTACACTAATGGCAATATACTTGAAAAAGAGTATTTGCAACCTCTGTCTTGTTTGGCGTGAGTAGCTAGGTTATCTTGAAACAAATCACTCTCAACTATGACTTTGTTTAATCTCACTATCACATTTAACACTCATTGAACTTTTTTTAGTTTGGACACAAAATCTTTATTCTGTGGTTTGGATCTTCTTTTTGTTTTCTCAATATTTGATTTTGAAATTTATTGAACAGAATCGTCAAACATTTACTTAAAAACTGGCAGGAAGACACAGCGATTTTTTTTTATATTTATTTTCACTTTGGATGAGGCATCTACAACACAAAAAAATCTGATGTGTCCAACACATGACTTTCCTATCTAGTTATTACAGGCTTTTTCCGTTTATTGTGTACAACCTATTGCAGCATCTCTATAAATGTTTAGAGGATAAACTAAATATATACATTGTCCACATACATCTACCGCGAAACATTTTTCTATAGATATTCATGGAAAATGAAAATACTGAAAAATTTAAATTTAGCACTTTTCCTAAAGTTGGTAAATGTAGGGTAATTTTTATTTTATAAATTGCAAGTGGAAATTCTGCAAGAAATGCATGGTTACAAAAATTAAAAATTGAGGAAGATGATATGCCTAGAGGTAATATAGTTTTATTTTTCCATTGAATGTTTTTATTTTACCTTTTTACTTTCCTATCTGTATACAGATATAAGGAAAGTATAGGAATCATGATTTTTTTCGACCTCGAGTTTTCGACGGATTTTCACGTTTTGAGGTCCCTTGAATCCGTTTTGACTATTTTCGCGATGATGTCTGTCTGTCTGTGTGTGTGTGTGTGTGTGAGTGTGTGTGTGTGTGTGTGTGTGTGTGTGTGTGTGTGTGTGTGTGTGTGTGTGTGTGTGTGTGTGTGTGTGTGTGTGTGTGTGTGTGTGTGTGTGTGTGTGTGTGTGTGTGTGTGTGTGTGTGTGTGTGTGTGTGTGTGTGTGTGTGTGTGTGTGTGTGTGTGTGTGTGTGTGTGTGTGTGTGTGTGTGTGTGTGTGTGTGTGTGTGTGTGTGTGTGTGTGTGTGTGTGTGTGTGTGTGTGTGTGTGTGTGTGTGTGTGTGTGTGTGTGTGTGTGTGTGTGTGTGTGTGTGTGTGTGTGTGTGTGTGTGTGTGTGTGTGTGTGTGTGTGTGTGTGTGTGTGTGTGTGTGTGTGTGTGTGTGTGTGTGTGTGTGTGTGTGTGTGTGTGTGTGTGTGTGTGTGTGTGTGTGTGTGTGTGTGTGTGTGTGTGTGTGTGTGTGTGTGTGTGTGTGTGTGTGTGTGTGTGTGTGTGTGTGTGTGTGTGTGTGTGTGTGTGTGTGTGTGTGTGTGTGTGTGTGTGTGTGTGTGTGTGTGTGTGTGTGTGTGTGTGTGTGTGTGTGTGTGTGTGTGTGTGTGTGTGTGTGTGTGTGTGTGTGTGTGTGTGTGTGTGTGTGTGTGTGTGTGTGTGTGTGTGTGTGTGTGTGTGTGTGTGTGTGTGTGTGTGTGTGTGTGTGTGTGTGTGTGTGTGTGTGTGTGTGTGTGTGTGTGTGTGTGTGTGTGTGTGTGTGTGTGTGTGTGTGTGTGTGTGTGTGTGTGTGTGTGTGTGTGTGTGTGTGTGTGTGTGTGTGTGTGTGTGTGTGTGTGTGTGTGTGTGTGTGTGTGTGTGTGTGTGTGTGTGTGTGTGTGTGTGTGTGTGTGTGTGTGTGTGTGTGTGTGTGTGTGTGTGTGTGTGTGTGTGTGTGTGTGTGTGTGTGTGTGTGTGTGTGTGTGTGTGTGTGTGTGTGTGTGTGTGTGTGTGTGTGTGTGTGTGTGTATAACGCATAACTCATGAACCGATACATGGAAAAACACCAAATTTCAAACTTAAGCTTTGTTCCAGCGTCTAATGAGCTGATAAGATTTTGGGCAGAGTCGGAACATCTGGGGGGGTACTTTATAGGTGGTCATTTTTATATTTTATGAAATATATCTGTTATTTACGTTAGGGGAAGAAAATTCTTTAAATGAAAGTTACTTCTTATTTTATTGTCTATAATTTTTGTTATATACAAAATTTTCCTAAAATGGTCCGTATTCGCGAAATTTGACAAAATGTAAAAAAATATTTTTTTTTATAAAAATTGTTTAAACAAAAGTTGTTTGTAATATAATTCTCTATAATTTTTATCCTATAGATAATTTCTCTAAAATGGACCGTATTTGAGATATTTGAGAAAATGTGTAAATTTCGAAATTTGAAGAAAACTCAAAAACGGATTAAGAAAAAAACATAAAATTTTAAACCTAAGTTTTATTTAGGCCTGACGTGAAATGATTAGATTTTGGACAAAGTCGGAACATCTGGGGGGGTACTTTATGGGGGGGCGTTTTTATATTTTATGGAATATATCTGTTATTTATGTTTGGAGAAAAAAATTGTTTAAATAAAAGTTACTTCTAATATTATTATCTATAATTTTTGCTTTATGTAAAAATTTCCTGAAATGGTCCGTATTCGAAAAATTTGACAAAATGTGCAAAATTCTGATTTTTATGAAAATTGTTGAAATAAGAGTTGTTTGCGATATCGATCTCTATAATATTTGTTTATACATGATTTTTTTAAAATGGACCGTAATGGAAAAATTGTAGGAAAAGTGCTAAATTTAAATTTTTCAGTATTTTCATTTTCAATGAATATCTATAGAAAAATGTTTCGCGGTAGATGTATGTGGACAATGTATATATTTAGTTTATCCCCTAAACATTTATAGAGATGCTGCAATAGGTTGTACAAAATAACCGGAAAAAGCCTGTAATAACTAG
>OV651818.1:49108108-49136108 GCA_927349885.1 Psylliodes chrysocephalus | reverse complement strand
ACTCATATCAGGAACAATATGGGTATTTTTCTTTTCTAGATTTTGTTCAATTTGGAGTTTTAATTGAAATTTTTTTGTAAGTAAAGATGGACCCATTTTGAAAATCCGACTGTCCCCGAATTTTAAATAACCAGTCGTCGATCTTTTCATTGTATTTGAATCAATTTCTTTTATGGCCATGTACAGATCAGTATTTTCTAAACTTATCATCATAACATCAAGTAGACATTTTCTATTAGAATTATCTGAGGCTACACTTATGGTACCTTCATCACCAGATAATTTAAATGAATTCGATACAAATAGTTCACCTAGATCGACTACTATCACATTCGATGATGTGGAATTCACAGGAAGAAGAATCATTGGAGCTTTGGCTTCTATTCTTAGAGACAGTCTTAGAGGATCATTCCGATTCTAAAATATAAACACCAGATAGAAAATGTAAATATATATAGATACCGTCAAATATTTTTAAATTATTTAATACAGATGGTGGTAAAGTGAATTCACAGTTGTTTAATGAGGACTGAAAGTTGTCATTTTGCTACTAGAGCATGTCAGTGAAACGAAAAGTCCACACATTAGGACTATCGCGGCCACCAAAATTCTAGGGCGACATTTTGGTTGTAAATGTTAGAAATATATGTTAAATATCTAGATTTTTCTTTCGCTAACAATTTACAGTTCGTATTTATACATGTCTAAAAGCTAAAAACATTTACAATAACATGTCTAAAGAAACGATACAAAAACACTGTAAGAATTTGGAATGTATTTTAACTGATGGTGATTCTGTTGACATATATTGGGTAGAATTAGCATAAATTACAGAAGTATCTGCACTTTTGGGTAAAAAAGAAAGCAATGTATTAAATTTAATAATAAAGTAAAATTTTGTTAAAAACCTTAGTATTTCATTAAGAATATGGCCAAATATACCAATAACTGTAGCAAGTGGTGAAATAAGTTTTTCTAAGTTAAAATTAATTAAGCATTAAGAATAAAAGTCTGTAAACGTTCAATTTTAAGGAAAACGGGTTGGAATAAATTTACAATATTTGAGGTTTGGGAGTTTAAAGAAAAGGCAATTACTATTTTGTTATTTTTTCCACTTGCTAGATTGGCTGTTTTTCTGATAATATTGGTTACTTCGCTCACCAAAGTGACCAATATTATCAGAATAACGGTAAAAATCTGGCAACGATGAAAATAAAATAGGAATCTGTATGTCTTTAAACCCGTAGATCACAAATTTTGTAGATTTCTGAAAAGTTTTCCAGAAAGTTAGACGTTTCCAGACTTTTCTTCCACTCTGTGTATCTCAAACTTTGTTGGTCCTAAGGTACGTGAGCGTAGATTAAATCAGAAAAAATTTTTGTTGGATTTGTAGATTGTCGTCTTAAGGTACCCATTCACTAACAGATTGCCTGCAGGTCGTGGACTGACGTTCGTGTCGACAGGCCACACATTATTCAATCCGTCTTTCAGGCAAAATCTGCAGGTATCGGCCCTACAGATATAAAATTTCCCTACACACTGTCAGTTTAGGTGTATCATGGTAATAAGTTTAATCCTCTACTGGAGCGTTATTAATACTTTTATTCAGTGGCGGCTTGTGACTTGTGTAATAGGGAGGGCTGGGTATAAGGGCACAAAAAATCAATATAAAAAAAAATCACAGGGTCATTTGAATATGCAGTTTAACAAGTACAACCAAAAATTACAAATATGAAAATACAGGTAGGTAGGTACTTACCAACTAACTGAACAACTAACTTTTGAAATGAAAAATCATCCAATGATTTTTGTCTTCAATTACTTTTTTATTAAAGTTTTCAATTTCATGCACCATAGTTTTTTCAGTAGATAGCATTGTCAATGCTGTTATCATTTCTTTGCTCATTGTACTTCTTAAAAACGATTTGATTAATTTTAATGTAGGAAAAAATCTTTCAGTTTCAGAAGTCGTCAAAGGAATGGTAACCAACATTTTTAAAACTTTCACAATTTCTTTAAAAACACTTTCTAAACCAAAAGAAATAATAAATTTCAATGTGTGTACGTGTAAGCACTCGGAAAAACTTTCAATTTCATTGGAGTCCGCAGATTCCGAGGCAGAGTCAGAATGTAGCGCGGTTACTTCTTCTCGGGAATAAAACACACCTAGTTCCATTTTTAAAGCTTCCTTATCTACCATAGGACATGCTTTACACAATGTTTCAATATCTTGAAATGGTAGGTTTTTATAATTATTCGGTCACAAACTTTATTATTGCATTTATTTGTGATTGACTCTTTTATTGTTAAAAAATTTAGGAGGAGTTAAATAAAATTACTGATTAAGTATATGGAATTACTAATTTGCAGATAACTCCTGCTATTTCGCAGGGAGGGCGGCGCCCCAGCGTCCTCCCTCGCCAGCCACAACTGCTTTTATTATTATTGGAGAAGCCAGTTAGGCAACGTAAAGGATTCTGGGAAATAGATTGGCTTCTCAGAAGAAAAAGACATAGGCCTTATTAAAAAAAAACGGCGAAAATCAAGTACAGACGATTTAAAAAATGGTCTCCTTATGGACAATAAGTTTCCACCCCTGTAAAACTATACATTTAAAAACGCTTATTTCCACAAAGGTCCTCATACCTAAAATGTGTAAAATTATTTATAAAGTTTACGAATCTGCTTTTTCTCGCATTGGTTTGTTAGAATAATTTTTGGACGTTATTTTCCATAAGATTCATTTTATAAATATCTATCAGTCCTGTTATAAGGTCAGGTTGAATATACCCATTTACGCTCATATTTTCGACTACATGCAGGGAAAAATTCCAAAAATTTATTGGCCTGCAGACAAAATTTTAAACTGCATGAAAGATCACGCCTTCGGACAAGGAATGACACCCCCCCCCCCCCCCGCGTATGTGTGGAGAATATTTGTCTCAAGGCAAGACACCTTATGGCGACAGCCTGCAAGCGACCTATTTAGGGAATGGGTACCTTTAATTGTATCATCTCATATGTTCTCTATTTAATAACTATAAAACTTAGCTATCACTCATCAGAAGATTTTTTTAATACAAAATAAATTAATCATCAGAGTCAATAAAGAATTAAATACATGCCTGCTTATCCCGAGAAAACTATTAAAGTTAAACCGAAAAATGTGGGTTACTAGGGGTATAAGAATATCAGTAAAAAATATGCATTGTCTTTATGAAATAAAAAAAGTTGTTAACGATGATAAACAAACATGTTTTTAATAAATATTTTAATAGTTACCGTTCTATCTATAATTAAGGCAGCCACTACAAAAAAGGATCCAAAACGCCAGTAATATACAAAAAGATCCTGATTATGAGGGAAAAATAGTAATCCTGTCAATATTACCGTAACTGCTGATGAATTAAACAACTAATATTGTTCAGTAGCTTTAAATTTAACTAATAAAATTGACATGTCTTATGATCCAATAAATTACTTAAAACATGTGAACATATCAAATACGATTAGTTTTAGTCCTGTAAATATTGATGAAATTAAAGACATGGTAACGAGTATCAAAAATAAAAAGCTGCAGGTTGGGATAATATCTCAGTTAAAATATTTTTGCTTCTTCCAGAAAAATGTTTTAACGGTGCGGACAGATACTACAGACGTAATTTTTTGACCGTCTCGGTAAAAAGCTATAGATTTTTAAAATAAAAATATTGTAATGTGAGCCATTTCATTATTCAGTCATGCTCTAATCCTCCAAGTCCCTCTCTGTCTTATTTAGCCTTTGAGGCTCAACTTGTCCGATCATCATACATAATTAAACTCCTTAAGACCAAACATATGTGACAACTATGGCGGAGGAGCTTTCGATGACTATTCGAGAAAGAACGGGATGTTTCTGGTGTATTCCAAATATAACGTGATAGTGTTTCTAATTTTGGCGAGAACGTTCTGGAGCCCCACCAATAATTTAAAATTTATATATAAATATTGGTGGAGGAACACAGGTAATCAGTTATTATATGGAAGTGAACAGTTTAAAGACATTCGAAATATATATATTTATTTAAAATTTTACTTGTCATGTCAAATTGACCTTTCGTTATTTATATTTTTTATTTTTTAAAGTATCGTAGTTATTGTTTGTGTATAATATTATTTTGTAATTGACTTCAGCTTGTCCATTTTACTTTGTATTTTTACTAAACTGAATAATACCACCAAAATGAACAACCTTAATTAAGATTCTCCCTGATGATGGAAATAAACATTTCCGAAAGCTTGGAATAAACTTAAAAAAAGTACTCTTTCATTTGCTGCATTACCCACTAATTACTGGTTTAATTATATATATATATATATATATATATATATATATATATATATATATATATATATATATATATATATATATATATAAATTAGAATAGTAGTGTTATAAAATAAATAAGTGTTTAAATAAATTATTAATAAATAAACTGTTGTTGTAAAATAAACAAACACAATATTTTTAAAGCAGTCGACTCGTAGTTGCGTTAAATAATTATAACTTGGCAACATTGTAATCGCTACATTTGACGCCGGGTAACAAAATAACACTCGATCAGCTAAGAGGTTGTTATAACCTTGCGACGTGTTCTTGAAAAATTAATTCGTCCACTGTATTTGAGAACTGGAATCAGCGGTTCTGTTTGAACCAAAACAAATTAGTATGAGGAAGTCACACCATTCATATATTTGCGACGTTGCCGGATGGATTTTATTTTAAATTATAACAGCCACATATATAAGCTTACATGTGTTTTGTACAGTCTCTTACAAAAATAAAATTGTTTAGCATTGAGAAACTCGAACTTTTGGTATTCACCATCATGCGATATTTTTATGTAAGACTGTCGCGAGTGAACCACCTTAAACTGTAAATTTTACATTATTTCTTTTTTTTTTATGTGTTATTTGCTTTGTCAATGAGATGTAAATATTTGTACAATATAGCTATTTAGATTTGATTACCTGCCTCTCATTTGAGCTCTTACACAATATATGGAAGTTATACCTTACACAGTTTAATAGGAACATAGAGAGACCGCTTTCAGCCATCATCGATACGATTTCGACTTCTGCTCGCCCCACTACATACATCAGACATTTATGCGCAACAAGTGACATCGGTATAGGTCCCGTGTTAAATATTCCGTACCTGTAAATGTCTTCTTTACTTTACTTTTTTTATTGATATTGAACAATTTTGTAATTTGTCATATATATGTTACGGGCAGTATTGTAAATTGGACATTGATGATATTGACCGGACACTAACGTCAGCAGCCATATTTGCTGGCCAATATCGTTATTATCTGGGCAGTAATGAAAATGCCCATTAATCGTGGACAATCTTGATAATATTTTTTGTTTGCATCTTTGTCCGGTCATTAACGACATCGACCATCAATAAGTGGACAATGTTGAAAATATATTATTTTTTGTTCTTTGTCCGGCCATTAATGACATTGACTATCAATAAGTGGACGAAGTTGCTTTTAAAGAATTAAGTTGGTACTGTGACTTAAAATTTTTGACAGTGACTAGCAGTACATCAGATGTACGCGCTTTATTTGTACATCGGTCTCCTTTTGACAGAGTAGGTGAGCTGTGTCCAGGCCGTTGGTGTTTATGCCGGTCGGCGTAGCCAGGGATGGATTGAAATTTTCTGGTGGCCACCCTACGAGAAGTCGTTCCTTCGTCTTCTTGTTGTCACGGCATTATTATTACTATTTGTTCATGTATGTGAAATTTGCTTTTAAGGTTTATAAAATACTACAGAAAAATACTTAAGTCTTCCACTCCATCATCTGAAATAAAGTTAGGTTAGATTTATGATGTACAAATAATTCGTGTACATCCGATGTACTGCTAGTCACGGTGAAAATTTTTATTTTCAACTTTGGAAATATCCAATCAATCGCCCGCGCGGAAAGTCAAAAATAGCGATGTAAACAAAAACATAACCCTGTATTTTATTCAAATCCAAATCGTTGCAGTTTGCGGCCCACACATAAGTGGGCGCTAACGATAACGCCCAGGCAGAGTCGTAAAAAAGGTATGTCATTTATAGTTTATCAACATTGTCCAATTTAAGCGGATGTTTACGTTATTGGCCGGTTATTATCAATTATGCCCAATCAAATACGAGATTTACGACTATAACCGGCCAATATCGTTAAAGATCGAAATATCATCTTTGACGGTAACATATATACAATTTAATTTTTATTTATTTTGTATTTTCTAAGAAATACAAATTATTATAACCTCTGGGTCCGATTCCCTACCCGACTTCGCAAAAGGGTATGGCGATCATTATGCCAAGCAGAATTCCATTTAGACCTTTCATATTAAATAAAAAAAAAATAGGATATGTGAAGAAAAAATGCCAGTAAGCTAGTTTTTCTTTTTATACTCTATCATACATAAAAAAATAATTTGATGACAATTTTTTCTAACTGATGCTTTCTGAGCTTGTTTCAGTATCGCTACTTGCTGATCATGAATTTCTTAAACTATATTATTTCAACTTACATGTTGTCTAGTTCTGGCAGCTTGAATACCTTTGATGACCTTTTGTTGACTATCGGCAAAGTTTTTGAAAAACGCCAAAACTTCTGCTATAAACCTTTTTGTGTGAACATATACAACTGAGGACATTTTCAAAATTAATTGTGCATCATAATCTTTATTGGAGCCGGCATAATATCTACAAATTAGTTTTTTTATTATATTTACATAGTTATTTTATTTTATCATTTTAAAATTCTTACCTTATATATTTAACAATGACTGCTTGTGATCCAGAAGTTAAAAATCTATCTTTATACAATTGTCCATTCAAAGTTAAATCATGTAAAGACAGCGAACCTAATTTTGCATCGACCTCTTTTAAATTTTCAGTATTGTTGATTTCAATTTCGGCATCAGAAACGTTAGCTTTAGCAATTTCTCGGTCTTGTTCAGCTAAGACGATTGTTAATGATTTTATGTTTATGTTAGTTACAACTTTCTCTTTTTTAAATTGATTCGTTAAGTCTTCATTTGATCCGGTGTTGGAAAAGACCGGTTCTGGGGAATAACTGAAGAAATCTAGCACGATAACCCAAGATTTATTGCTAATGATAAGATCTAAGCAATTGAAATCTATGGATGTGGCATTTTGAACACTATTGTAATATTCCTGAAAGTTTGGAGCAGAAGGATCAACCAAAAGGGTACTGATGATAACCAAATTTCTTTCGGCCCTTGATCTAGCTCTTTCTGGACTTGGGGGAGGAGTAAATGGGTAATCTTCATTATTAGGTGCAACTGTATCGTGGAACTGATAATGATCTTCTAATCCAAAAATTTCATTTGCTTCCAGATGATCTGGTAAAGAACTGGCTGAAACTCTTCTAAGATAAGGAGGGTAACTTACAACTGGACAAGATCGAGATATTGAAGTATGTCCAGCAGATGATTCACTACCAGACGAAGAAGCTACTATAACCCTATACTTGCTGTTTAAGGGTTGTTGAAGATCTTCCATAAATAAAGAACGCAAAGATATTTGTATGTTTGTTTCATATTCATGACATTTGTCGTACTTAAAAGCAAAATCTACAAACGATATGTTCACAAGACTCTGACCAATACCTTTAAGTTCAACAGTAAATAAAGACACATCAAAACATATCTTAGTTTCAACCAAACTGGGCAAACTACTTCTTTTTCTGTTGGCACTAAAGGTTTGAAACATCTTTGCACGAACATGGGGATCCATGTTAAGTGTACTTAAACCACTATCTTCTTCTTTAATACTATCAGCAACAAAATTCGGTCTAGAATGAATTCTAGAAGCCACCTCGCTATTTCTAAAATTGATAGAGGACAACCACTGTAAGGTATCCCAGATTTGTTTGTACTGGGACATAGTCAAGGAAACTTTAAGAGCCGTCACGATGCTTCCAGATATTTGTATGTATTTTTTTGTTTTTAGCATGTCCTCATCGAAAGTTATGTCTTGGTCGAAATTATTTAATGGTTTGTTATATTCTTTTTCGATTTTTAATTGTAAAATTGTGTCGTGAAGAATTGGTTTAGCATCAGTTTTACAATTATAAAGTATATCCGGTTTAAATGATTTTGGTTCCAATTTTTTCCTACTTTTAATATCCAAAGAGAAAATATTCATATCTTTAACATCGATGTTGTAAAGCTCGTTTCTATAGTGGGTAGAATTTGCTTTTACTTCATCTGAATAATCGTTGTTTATTGTAATTTTTCCTAAATGTATTACAAAAACTTCACTGCTGACATTATTTCGTGGTAAAACAATCACAGGGCTGTCCAATTCAATATTTAAATTAAGATTTATGATTAATTCGTTATCGTCTATAGGGCTGCAAGGTGATGATATTTCTGTATCCTTACTGAAAAAATTTATAGGAGATCGCTTTTTGGTGGGAGTAAAATTCTCAGCAATAGACAAACTGCTACCATATGTAGAGCCGGTTGTGTTTTTATTGAAATTTATAGATTGTACTAAAGCTTCAGTTCTGATATTGACAAGACCGAGAGCCATATCCGTAGCGGCAGTTTTAATAGTTTTGGCTAAATTCGTTAAGTATTGTTTAAACTCTGATAAACACGAATGTAACTCTAATATGAAATGAGGAGAATGAGTATACCAAACCGAAGCCATACGGACTGCTACATCTAAAGCATCTTTTACTTCAGTTTTAATTATCTTAAAACTAAGCGCCGTTTTTTCTTCTGAAGACAAAGTATACAAAGAATGATAATTATCTGAACGTGGATCGTTTCCAACGCTCAAAATACTTTGATGTACTTGCCCTTCTGGTGTCAAATCTAATATTTGAAGGCTGCCCAAGGAACCTTCTAATTCGAATTTTGAACTCACTGTTGCTTGTATTTTTGCTTCGCTCATTGTAGCTGTCCCTATCTTTTTTCCGTGAAGTTTTCCATTTTTAATAACACCTATGATAATAAAAAGTTTTAACAATTAGCTATCTTTTAATATGTAATTAATAACCACTCATCTGTAGGATTCAATAGATAGGATATAGTTGATTAAAAATCGATCCAAAAACTGCCAATTTTGGGGAAATAATATGGTGAAATTTTGAACTTTAATATAAGCGAAGACAAGGATACAATGTTGAAGCGCTTTTTTTGTAGAAAACAAACTGAAAAATATATCCTTACTCTTCATAAGTAAAACTGTTACTTTTATAATAATTTGTAATCTGACTATTTTGTCAAAATAAACTGAGAAAAATATTAATTTACACTGTTATTACACCATACAAGAATGCAAATAATTATTTTCTATTAAATGAGAAAAAAGTGGATTATTACGATTATATTACTAAATTAAATAATGGTCTTGTTATTTAAGGTTTCTTACGCAAATTGTTGAGGAAATGGCTGAAGAATATGGACATGAAAAATATAAATATCAATGCAAGAATGAGATTATGCTCAGAACAGTTTAAAATGCATAATTTCAACAAGCTATATAAAAAATGTAAAATAATTAATATTATTTTCTTCAATTTTTTATACTTGCATAAAAATTTAAAATTTCTTTGAATACAGTTTAGATAAAAATTCTGTAATTACAATATTATCTTAAGATATTTAAGTTTGCAATTGTTACAGAAAAATTACAACGTTTACGTCTTAAAAACTACCTAAGGGCACTTTCAAATAAGAGGTTAAAAACTGCAACATATATAAGTCACCAATCTACTTAGAAGAAAGTTTAAAAATATATTACTAGATAATGTGTATAACATTAACGATTATTTTATAAGAGTGAAACATGTTATTAATATTTTTTTTAGTATTTTTACATTGTTATAATATTGTTTAATACTAATAACAACTCTCATGATCTTTTAAAAATCTTTTTATTTTAAATTTTATATGTGGTATGTAAAAATATGTAAAATGTGGTATATTTTACCATTATTCTAAATAGGAGAATCTATTTAAGGGTTTAAATATTATAATACTGACAACTGTAAACAAACATTTTATATGTATAACTCAATTGGTACTGTACAAGTATGATCCTTTGTCAATAATAGATATACATGTTTCTTTCATAGAAAAAAAAAAAAAAAAACAAAATATAAAATATAGGTCAGGTATGTCAAATTACAATAGAATTTTATTATTACAAGTAAAATCAATCATTTTATAGTCTCATATAAACTTATGACATTAAAAAACATTCATAACGAGTTTAATAGTAATCTACTTTAGCTTTTATGGAATATCAAATTATTTGTCCCTCATAATTTGCACACATCTGTAATTTCATGGCACTTCAAGTCCCCTTACTGTCACACTTTTTCACGATGTCAATATATCCTATCCACTGAGTAATTACGCATTACAGATCAGTCTTAATCAGTGGCGGCTCGTGATAATACGAGATGGTAGTGTCAGATTTTTAACAAATGTGAAAACCCCGCCGGGGGCGAAACATTTTTTGGGGTGCCACGCCCAAATTTTTACCCAAAAGTCGTTTAAAAGACTGGCTTGGGGCAAAAATTTATCATGGTATTGTCAAAATAGGTATAAAATTTTAATTAAAACAATAAATGAAGGACGGATACTTTTATATGTATTATATGACTACTATTTATGGGGTTTCTAACACAAGTTTTGCCAAGAAACAGGCCGTCAGGGTTAGTCTTATTCTAAACTTTACCAATAAATTACTCAAAATTTATCAAAGAACTCTGTAAAATTAATTAAGAATTATAAATTAACTTACCCCCAGTAATTAATGCTGAAAGTTCTTGCAGTTTGTTATTACCAAAAAGAGTCTTTAGGTCCATATACCAAGAAAATCACAAAAATAAAACTATACCTATTTACAGTATTTACACACGCGCCTTTATTATTAAAATTTTCAATTCCATTTACAAAATGTTTTTCTGCGGACAACATACCTAAAGCATTAAGTCTTTCTTCCTTCATTGTATTTCTGAGTAATGTTTTAATCCGTTTAAGCACTGAAAAACAGCGCTCTGCTTCAGATGTTGAGATAGGTATTGTTATCAAAATACCTAAAAGTTTAAGAGTTTCCTGAAATATACAATTTAAACCTTTCTCATTTAATAAAATTGACAGCTCCGGAGGTGGTACTTCATTTGTCTCTCTGATACAGTACTTGTAATTCATTTTTAAGCACATTTTTGTCTAAAAATGAAAATTGTATACATGTTTCATTGAGGAATAATTCGGGAACTGATGCCTATAGGCCAAAAACTTCTCCGACATAAATTAGAAGCGATCAAATGCCTAGAGAAGTTGAACCTTGTTTTTATTTTCAATAAAACGGCATCACATATTTTTAAGGCTTCGCGTTTTCTGCTGTTCTCTTCAATTCGTGCCGTCATAGCTTTGAGCAATTAATTTATTTGGACTATGTTTTAATAATGGATGTAAAACATTTAAAATGCATTCTGCGATTGATTTGGCGTCGTGTCCATCGAGCATGTAAAACCTCCAAAATCTCTCAACTGGTCGTCATTTACACAAATATCTGAAAACTATAACTAATTGAAATTCACAAGCAACGTCCGTCGTTTCATCGGCAATCACTGCAACAAAAGGAGAATTTTCTATTTCTTTCCTAACTTCTTCGTGATGAACATCTAACATGCACTCAAGAAGTTCATTTTGGGTTGTTTTTGAGGTACCTTTGAAAGCTTTTGAACTTTGAATATGAACCTTTAAGTCGTTGTCTAATCCGGCACTAAAATTCACCAGCTCCTTAAATATGCCTCTATTTTCCGAATTATCTTTCTCATCGTGACCCCTTAAAGCTAACTCAAAAGCTCCACAAAACCTTATACAATTTATAATTTGATTTAAAACATATCGATTCTTATCCACTTGTTGATTATGTTTAATTAGAGCATCACGATAAGCCGAATTTAACTGGGTTTTTATATTTAACTTACCAAGCATGGAAAAGCTAAAACCATTATTCATGTGCACTTTAGATTTTTAATGGAATTTCATTTTATCCCATATATGGACAAGATCGTATGTGCCTTTTTGACCAAGTCTCGTCACCTCCAAACAAAACAAATCAGTTTATTAGTTTCTTGGCAACCGCACAACCAATTATTTTTATCATAAATAGTTTTATTAAATTTACGACACCGCGATTTTTGCCCACTTCCACTTTGTTTTTCAATTTTTAAATCGGGAATTGGCAAGCCTAATTCGTTAATTTGTAGTTTTTCTTCTAGCAAAAAACCACTAAAAGAGTTTTTTAAGACGCCAATTTTATTCATTGTCACAATAAATTAAAAATTAGGAAATAAGATATTTAAACAAGTTTTTCGAAAACAAAAAGACACACATTAACGTCACTAATACTTCGCAACGTAACGAAAAACTTAAAAGCACGTAAAGAAACTCCGTTAATTCAGTCAACAATTGACATCATCCAGAAACCGCGATTAACTGAACCGCTGTGGGCGCTATGCCTGGCACAAACTTTCCTTGATTTTAACATTTAAAGACAAGTAAAATGTCCCATCTCTGTTGTTCACATAGGCTGCTGGTAAAATTTTTTTTTCTCCCCTAGTGCCTGCTGAGAAATGTCACCGGTTGCGGCCAGAGCTTGGAGATTTTTGCAGCGCGAGGTTGCCACATTTTAAATAATTATGTGAACATAAAAAGAAATGCATAAAATAAAAATATGATAAGACGTTTTAAAAATATATTTTTGCATCAAAAATAAGGTAGTGCCATGGCACATCTCACGAGCCGCCACTGGTCTTAATATGAGTTTGTTAAACTTCGACAGGTTGTCAATGAGATCTATAGGCCTTGACATTAATTGTAGATACTGGAAAATTTCAGGAATGTGTAATGGAATGCTGACATCGCTCCAAAGATTTTCAGAGTGTATGGGACAGGAGGAAATGTTTCCAGCCGGCCGACAATTTTAATGTTTTACATAGGTTTAAGACATATAGGGCAACACACTAAAAATTGACAGGTTAGCACGGATGTTCAGATGTACATTGTTTTTACGTAGATTTCGGGTTTGATTTGATTAAAAATGGTTTAAATACCTTGCCTCCAATTTAAATATTGTAATTTACCTCTAAGACAAATGATCTTAAGTAATGTATGATAATGCTAAATTATAGTGTTAAGCAACATTTTATTTGCATAATTTTTACAAAAAAAATATTCTTTCGATATATGGCAACTCTGATAAACATTCCTGAATTTTTTTAACCGTCTACAATTAACGTATTATCGTATATCTGAGTGCCGTGAACTTCAGACTACTCACATTATAAACATCTGTCAAAGTTTATCAGGCCCATAAATTATTTATCAGAAAATAATTGTCAGTGCTTACCTCTTAGTAAAAGAACATTTAAACGATGGAAATCAAAAATGATTTCAGTGTTACCCCAGGAGCTTATTGATTCTTCTAATAAAGATTCCGTAGATTTTTGGACATTCACTATTGGATTAGTTGTTTTCTTTGTTTCAGGAAAAACTCTTCTGAAAAACCCAACTAGTTCCACCAAAGTTTCCTGATTAGCTAAAATGTTTGCTCATAAATTAAAAGAATACAATAAATATTTATCTCTTACCAATAATATCTAAATTATTAAATTGTATATTTGCAATTTGCATAGGTCTTGGTCCAGTTATTATTTGAATTTCTATAGAAATTAGGGCCTCCGTGTTCATTTCTTCATTTTTTATAAATCCATATTCCTTTATTGGTGGTGACGTGGCTAACGTGTTCAAAGCCTGCACATATTAAAATTGTGTTTTAAAGAAATCAAAACAGATTATAAATTAGACATAGTCACTAATCCCAGAGAAATAACATTAATTACAAAAAATAATAAACAATTTACAATGTAACATACCTGAGTAAGGGCTGTAGGGGATGTAGCACCATTTTTGGATGAATACGAATCAGGACTAGCAGGTGAAATAGGCGATGTCGGTTCACTGTCTCTAATACTACCTGACATCGAATCCATTCCTACATGTTTATGGCTAGCTACCAACAGTTCAAAATCAGCACCAAAAGTCTGTAATGCATCCACCAACAACAAACTATGAACAGTAAAAGTAATGCTCATTTCAACACCCCTCTTTGAAAATGTTGATTTTACACCGGCGATTTGTAATTCTGCTATACTTCTTCCTCTACTTTGAATTTCTAGAGACATTTGATCGATATAAAATTGCATAGTTAATAAGTTATTTTGCTCCAAATTATCTTCTAAATATATTTCTTCATGTATACTTGATTCGATACTATCTATAAGACAAATACACGAAAGATTAATCTTAAATGTGGTAATATGGAACAAAAATAAAATATAAAAAACCTCGATAGCTCAAAGTTTCAAAAATGATACGTCACTTTTCAATTTTTTATAGATAAAAAGGTCTCCACGCTCATTGATATGGCTAAATTTTACAATAAAAAATAGGCTTAATTTTTATCCAACGTTTCCAAAAAATAATTCATTATTGAACCCGTTTCTTCTAAAAATACCCTAAAAGTAGCCCCAATTTCCCTCCAAAAAGTTATTATGTAAAAACTGAAATCTTGAAGTTATTTCGCTAGTATTGTTGAAATTACTTAATTACTTACCAGGAACTTCCATATGGTTAGAACTAAAATCTGCAGCAGTTTTGAATGAGGGCATTAATAGTGTAACAGACAGCATTTCTATTAGGTTACTTGCAGATACTATGTTATTTTCATTAATGTGGGTGACCAATTTTGGAAGATGTGCGTTAAGGATAACGCTGGGATAATGTGGATCCGATGTTTGCAACTAAAAAAAAAAATATTCAGAAAGTTCGTTAAAACTGAAAAGAAGAGTCAATATTAAAAATATATTCTCTATCTCTAGGCTCGAGGCTTTGTAACATGCTAACATACAGAGTGAAATTCCAGAAGCAGACTCCATCAGATATCTTGGAATAATTATAGATAGGCACCTAAGATGGGACTTGCACATAATTTAACGAATAAAATCAGAGGCCTTTTATCTAGATTTAAATTATTAAGAGACTTTTTGGATACGCAACACCTAAAAATGATTTATTTTGCCTTAGTACAAAGTTTGCTTCAGTATGGTATATTAGGATGGGGAGGAGTGTTAGATATATACATAAACAAATTACATATTATACAAAAATGGATGTTAAGAATAATTTATAATAAACCAATTTTATATTCAAGTAATCTCTTATATCAACAGAATAAAATATGTGATGTACGACAATTATTTGCGTTTAAAATACTTATTAATATTCATAAAGAGAAAATTTTAATACAATGCGCAAAACATAATTATGAAACACGCAACAAAGAATATAAAACACAGCTTCCTAAATGCAATAAAACAATAGGTCAACACAGTTGCAACTACATTAGCTCTAAATTATTTAATTATTTTCCAAAGGAACTGAAACAAATTAAAAATTTTCTTAATTACAAAACTAACTAACTATTTGAGACCTCACTTCACGGATTAGACTTTTATTTTTGATTGTAACCCTATTTTTAATTTATATATTAACTGATTTCGTCCTGTGTTTGTAGATAAGTAATGTATATAAATAAGTAAATAAATAGTTGTTTTAAAGTTAAGATAGTAATTGTAAATTTAATTATTTTTTAACCTCTTATATTTACCCGCGTACAAACTGATTGTATTCAGTTTCTGCGGTGTTTCATGTTTATTCGTATCATTATGTATTTAGGTTTGAACTTTTAAAATATTTGAATAAACATATTATTATTATTATATTATTATTAGATAGAATATCATCGCTGAAAAGTCAAAACCTGTTATATGGAGGTTTTTCACTTTTGAGTTTTTCAGGATGCCTAATATCCGTTGGCACTCCACACCTTTCTGTACACTCAGTTATGCAGGAAACAAATCCACAATAGACTAATTGATGAAAGAAAAATCTGTTATGTGCACGCCTGTTACCAAAATGTGGTATGCGCTATGTGACAGTCATATAGCTAGATGGCAGGTTTTATTTTCACGGTATTGTTATTGTTGTTAATTTTGCTTGAATAACAAGTGGATTTTTTCGCGTAACAAGAAATTCAAGTTATTAGTCTAAAAAAAAAATAGTATTTGTTTGTGCACTATTTCGGTAGCGTTTAAAATACTTGCGGTAAGGTTAAATAACTAATTGAAATTTGCAAATTTGTGTAAAACCTAACCTATAATATATTAGCCTACCATTTTACAGGCTTTTAAATTTATTCATATTCTTAATTATTGAAGCTCAAGGTAGGGGTTTGTAAATATTGATTCAAGTTTCCTTTCTAGACAGATCCACAGAAAACATTAAACTATGAAACGTTTTAAGGGTCTTTCAAGAACCCAATTTATGGTTACTGCATGCAATGTTAGCAGTCAGGCTGGTAAGTTTGAACAAAAACTTAGATGAATACAAATTTTATTGTGAATTTTATTTTTAACTCAATGAATTTAAACTAATTTTAGTACCAAAGTCATATTTTTAGAGATAAAATATTGAAAAATTTTTTTGGTTGAGTTTGAAAAAATGCATCTAATACCTAGTAGTCTGAAGACATATATTTTTCTTACAGAAAATTTTGAGGCAGAAAAAGAGAATTGACAAGTTCAAAATACCCTACCCGATGAAAAGGCGAATCCTTCCTCAAAACCGAATAATAATGTTTGCGTAAATGAAAATGATACTCTTGGTGAAGCTATAAAACACAGTTTTTTATTCGATTTAAATTTAAATATTATGGACATAAACATTTAGAAAACAAGTCAGAATTCAAATGATATAGGTATGAGTAAATCTCAAACTAATGGATTTGCGCTAGATGAAATCATTCAGTCTACAAGTATTTTGGATTACTTTAATAAAGAAAAGGAACAGAAACTATCATTTTGTGATTTTTTTACTAATGAATCACACGTTAAAATGGATAATAGTGCCAAGTTACAAGCACGAAATTCAAAAGAGATAGTAGTGTTTTAAATAATATCGGAACAATAGTCGCTGAAGTTAATGAAAAAATATTACCACGGACGACCAAGCAAGCAGACTATAAAGCGGTAGAAGAAAAGGATATTTCTATAGATAATATGAACAGTGAAACTGATACAAGCGAAAAAGAACCAGAATTATAAGAGGAAGACGTTGATGTGGAAATGAAGAGAAAAAGGCCAAAAAAGAAGATCTAGCAAAGCAATAAACGCCAAGCAAACATAGATTTAAGACTGAGGGGACAAAAATATAAAAGTATGGTGAGCAAGGCAAGTGGTAAATATGAAAAACAAATAAGACCTGCCAGGGTGATGAAAAACATTGACTAATCTGAAAAGCCCCCCCCCCCCAAAAAAATTCTAAAATTTATCATAACCATACTTTTCTCTGCGCTAAAACAGATGAGGACTTACGTCAAACTAAATTTCAGGAATTTTGGTCATTAAAAACATGGGAAGTCAAACAACCATACATTTATGGATTAGTTGATACGCGTAAACCTTACAAAATAAGATTAAATATAAAACAATCCAGAAAAATAACTTCGTCAACCATTTTCTCATAATTGAATATTAAAATTTATTAATAAAATTAATATCTGACAATTAACAACATCGCTCCTAATAATTAAGTGAAAAAATAGACTATTTAGTATTTACATATCAACTAACCCAGAACGTGAATATTTTTTATAAAAATTAGCGTCACTAACATGCAAAAAACGTAACTTATTGATCTATTTTTTAATAATGAGTTTTGCTGCTGTGGATTATTAATCCTGACTTAAATTCAATCAACAATATCCCAGTGTTGCCAGATGTTGCAAAATTCTCCAAAATTATTATTTAAACCAAATTACACTCATATGTGAAAGGACCACTATATATGTATATAAATGATCAAAAATGAGCCTGAGGGGAAATTTATAAAGCTAACTTATTCTAAATATTATATTTTAAAGATATAAATATTACCAGTCTTATTTCAATTTGCAAGGATATACTAAATCTGTCCAGAACATGTAAATTAGATGATCCTTTATTCAAAGCATATCTCCAGTTGTCTTTTACTCTACCGATTAAAATCTGCAAATCTGTAAGTTCTAAGCAATAAGAATCATAGAGCTTTTTGTGAAGATTCAATTCATTTAAAGACAAATTGGAACACCCGCCAGTTTCAGAATTTTCTTCGATGTTTTGGTCACCTGAAATACTGCCTTCACTAACAGGGGGTGTTGAACAAGGTGTTAGATACGTTTCTAAAACAAGAGTTAAAAACTAAAGACAAGCAAATAAAAAGTTTTTAAAGGATATTATCAAAGCAGTAACTGGTTTCAACGAAAATTGATTCACAGGTATCAAGAAAAATTAAAATACTTACCATCTTCCTCGCTATTTTTATTATCTGAATTGTCATTATTCTTATTGCATTCTGTTTTATTTCCCATTTCTATATTATTTCTCAAATGTAATTTACCAAAATCTATCACAGCCATCGCAGAATTTTGTTGACTAAATTGTTCTACAAATATTATCTGGGGCGCTGTTATATCTAATTCCAGTTCCCAAATTGATCTAGAAATCTGAAAAAAAAAATATTTATGAATTAAAACTGATAAATAATTCATTTATTATTAGGCTTTATTGGTGAGAGAGAATATTGGTGTAAAATTATTTATATTAAATATAAATTAATTCAACGATTCATATTTGAATTTTATTTAATACCTAGCTGAATTTTTTAAATGTATTTTTATATTTTTAAAAATCTTTTTTCATTCTGAATGTACTTTTGTATATATTTACACTTATCATTTTATAACATCAATGTACTAATCTTGACATTCTTTTAAAAACAAAATACTGATACAGTGCGGTTTAACAAAATAACTTGTTCTTTGGCATTAGTACACATACTTCACTTTCTAAAAGTGAAATAATCCAATGCCCACAATACCAATGATCGTACATTATTTTGAACGGAGCTTAATACAAAACCTGTACATAGTATACTATTGCACAATGGTTCCAAAGCGAAAACATCACATAAAAACGAAAATTACCGAACACTTGGCAACGCTGATTGGATGGATTCATCGTACTTGTATCACATATAATATGAGTGGTATCTGGACTATCGATAATTGCATAGTTAATAAATATAATATTTAATAATTGCACAAAGCGTAGTAAATATTTTTTTTTTATTTGTAATCAATAGATTATATCATGAATTATTTCACTGTAACATGATATTTTTAAGATTTGACATCTCAATAATTTACATTAACAGTAGAAAGCATTTTTGAAAAATTTGTTAGAAAACAGGAATGAGAGTTAATCTAAAATAGCACCGCTCTTAGGGACACTAGAGGGTGGTAATTTCTTTCTAAAAATGTTTTTAATTGATTCTATGTTGTATAATACCATCCAAATGTACCTAGTATGATTTTCAGCTATTAGTCAAGTACACGATATATGGTTATCGATTATTAAACTAAAATCATAGAAAATTATTACGTTATGAGTGACATAATCTATGTAGTTGCAAAATTACCACTCCATGTCAAATAGATTCAATTATCACATTCATAGACATATTTTAGAATGGAATTGCTCCATTTCTACGTTTGGCGCACCCTTGTGTTATATAGTATTATACAAATTACAAATATTGACTAAATTATTTATCTTACCTTGCCTCCAGAAAATATATGCTCCCAATTTTTAATTAGTTCTTTTTTGGTCTTCTTCTTCATAGCTTCTATTTGATTTTGTGCAATATCACGTTGAAGTGGTAAATATATAAACTCAATAAACCATCTCACTACATTTGGTTGATATACTATATCTAAACTTTCCGACTTTACACTTAACCTAAAAAAAAATTGTACAAGTCTATAAATGGCCAAATCGGGTATAAATATAAAACTTTTAAGATCTACTTGTCAAAAACTATTTATTATAATTTCAAATATAATAAAAATATACAAAACAGAATCTCATAATCACCACATTACCCATACTGATTCATCAAGAATCTACAAAAACTGGAACTTTCGCCATACATGCATACATAGATAAAAAAAAGGCAACAATACTGAAGATGTAACATATTCAGAAAATTACTCTGAGAATTTGGGCCTGATAACATGGAAAGGGTCCCAACAGAGCTCATTCCCTTTAATATCCAAAATATCAGGGATTGATGAATGTTCCCTCAGCGAGAATGAGGTCTCTTGGCTAAAATCCAATAATGCTCTCTCCAATAGTTTACCCTATTGGCGACGGAAGGAGGGTCAGGGGAGGGCTTAGCCCCTCCCATTGTGCTAAGGTAGACCCGATTTGCGCATTGGATTTAAAGATCACTCCACTCTAGCAAGGTACAAGCCCACTCCCAAGAAAAGTTATTCCGCTGCCAATGGTTCACCCTCTTACGAGTGAACACCTTAAGAACTGAAGAGCTTGTATAGGGAAGGACGGCTATATTATTTGCATTTGTGCTCTGGAGCAACTTAGAGATGATTGATAGGTGTCATTTGACTTGAGGAAAACTCCATTCATCATCATCGATTGATTTCTATATGTCATACAAAACAACTATACTTATAGGCCGAAATACTGTACATGTTAGGAACGGGGTATATAAAGTCTCTTACCGATCCTCCTTTTTAAATTTGCTTAGATGAGAGTTGAGAAAAGACACTTAATTTATTGAAGATTAAAGAAGAATCCTTCTGTGGTACCGACTTGACAATGAAAGCTTTTTAAATGCGGTCAAATTGGCAACCATTTCTTAAATTTCCAGGTCATGCACAACATTGCCAGTCTACTTTATACGCTGCTCGAGCAGTTTCTAACGAAATTAAACATGTTTGGGACTCAATGGGGAGAAAACCAACATATAATTTATGGAAGTATAATTCAGGATAATTCAGTAGATTTCTCAGAAATATATTCCACTTGAAAATACAAGATCTTATAGATATTTTTACTCAAAATAAGTTATCAACCACATGACATTGTGCATATACAGGAACGGAATTTTCAACTCGGAGAGTACAAATTACAATGAGCAATGAGTTAAATACAGTTTAATAAGAACAGATGCATAACAGAGAAATCTCTCTCAGCTAGCATCGATAATTTCAACTCCTGTTCGCCCCACTACATACATCACATCACACAGATTTATGCACGACGAGCAAGATTAGTATCTGCCTGATATGTGCATGTTCCTATTATACCTTATTCAACTCATTGTAAAGTATATTTATCGTTTTGAAAATTCCGTGGCTGTAGATCTTGGAATCGGTTATGTAGAATAATCTATTCTTCTGCACAAAAAAACTTTAGAAATGAGACTTCTAAAATTTTATGCATATTAAGTAAAAAATATGTAGGTATCACATGGAAGAGTAGAAATATTGCAAAAAACAGCAAAAGTAAAATTTCTGAAAATTTGGTATAACTCTAAAGTAATCTTCTTTAACTTTTGCTGTTTCTCCCAATATTCCTAGCCTATCTAACGTAACATTTATTTATTTAATTTATTTTATGACTTAATTTATTTATACTCAATACCTATATAACAATTTATATCACATTTAGTTAAGTTTATTTATTTATCAAAATTTGATCACTCAGGCTCATTTTTAATTACATTTAAACACGATAATTAAATTAATCTCATTTATTGTCAGAATACAATCGGCGATTGCCGCTTGTGGCCAACTCTTTACTCGGTAAACTCAGCATGTCTGGACCTATCAAAACATTCGCAGCGCTCGTTGGTCGGTGGCGCGTAAATTTAAAAATATAAATTAAGAGCTAACAGTAATATACTAATTTATATTAACAATATTAATCTGTATTGAACGATCTCTCAACTTGAACTGCCTTAAACGACAAAGTTGGGTCATTTACATAAAAATATGCCGTTTCAGACTTATTATCGAATATTCTAGACACCCAACATTTTCTTTCGTAAACAATTGTAATTTTGAGATGTTTCGTTGAAGGGTCTAGTGCTCTAGTGCATTCCAGAATGATTATTTATTACGACTGTCGAGTTCCATAGGAGTATCTTTGGGGGTTTCAGAGGTTGACATATTCTATCGAACATTCTTGGTAATGGGAAAAGTGGAAGCCGTACGAGGCCCAAATAAGGCGGAGAACGGATTAGATCAGGATCGTACTGATCTAAAATTGCTCGCACAACGTTAGCCCTCTCCTTAAAAAATGGTCCCTCCTGGAACTTTTACAGAACTAGAACTGAATGGTTGAATCGTCTTTTACAATTTTCAGTTGCATGGAAGCGACAAATAACGGTTTTTGTTGTAATCTGGATACCGGGCGAAAGGCTACATACCAGTAATTGGACTCCGGTATATTGGAAGATTACTTCTACCATGTTTATAATAAGCCTCCAATCCAGCTGTTTGCACTCTATTTTTGACATGGCTAGTCTCTGTACATTGGACTCCAGTACGTGCTTCCCATATATCATGATAAGTGGATCGATCGTGGAAAGTATTCTTTGTTACTAAATTGAAAAGGTACCGTGATCCATCTTGAAGTTTCAAGGTTGATACTGGCAGGAGTGCTATGGACTGGCGAGTAGTCTTTTGGAAGCTTAACCAGATCTTGTTGTCCCTCTGGTGTAACACCATATTTTGCTTTCCCGGTACTTCCATATGTACCCATAAATTCTTTAAAGGCAAGGTCAGGTGTTTATTGGTGTTGGTTTACTTCTTCTTCTCGGTCGCCCCCAAATGATGCTAGTAGGTTTTGATGCATTACCTTCAGTTTTCCGTTTGGCATTTTCCTTTTCTGATTGAAACTGATCATCCACTAAAACCTTTCATGAACTCTCCGAAAGTATTACCAGACTGGTAGATATTCTATATTTATGTATTTGGTACTACGTACTATAACATGCCCTATACCTTGTTCAATGTAGAAACTGAGTGTTTCTTATATGATAATGTAATTTCCAGCTTAAACAGGTACCACATATTGACACTGTGCCTATTGTAATCGGTGTTTTATTTCTTTTGGAAAAATACAAATACATTTTTGAAAGTGGTTACTTATAGATTAGATTGGAGACTAGGCGAATATAATTATAGCAAATTAAGAAAAGAAATATTATTAATGTATCTATAGAAGAATTCTTGCATCATTGATGTATCTATATAAAATGATATCAAAGTTGACTTTCCTGAAACTGTGTCATATATCTCTTTTAACGTTCCTGTTATAACTAAAAGAAAATAATCAGAATGTTTCGAAAAGCAAATAAATACTATGATAAAATTGATTTTGCTTTTCTTTAATTTTAAGTGTAAAATATAACATTTGTTTAATATTCATATCTGAATGTGTTTTGTTTCAGTTATTGTTTAAACTTTCTCTTGAATTTATATTTATACAAAAAAAAAAATAGTTAATTGAAAATTTAATCTAATTTAGTTTAACTTTTAGCATAAGAAATATTTAATACCTTTATTATTCTGTATTTTCATTGGCGGTAATTTCATTAAATACACAAATAAATAAAATGTATGGCTCCAATAAACTTTGACAGAGCTTGAGAATGTTATATGTCTCAATGACATGAACTTTAAATTAAATTATGAGATCATTAGCTATTGAGAAATTTAACAAGCATTCTTGCAACCGGGTCTAACTTCCTTATATCTATTTTTTAATAAGAATAAAAGTAAAAACATTTATTTATCATATTTCCTAGATTATTAATTTTGAATTGTGTACTTAAGAGAAAGTTAATCTCATATTTTGTATATTTACCTTACCTAAAATCAGTTCCTGAGTTTTGAGGTTTCTTTTCGTAGATTAAATAAAATAAATGGTGCTTTATGTATTCAGATTTATTTGTACTGCTTGTTCTGTCGCCCCTAATTTGTACTGATGACAATCTGTCAATTCCTGAGGGAGCTACTACAATTGGGAACATGGTGTTTTGGCTGATTTTGTCTTTTAAAAATAAAGCATCTAGAGACAACTCAATAATATGCGAATTGAAACGAGGTTTGCTTAGAAAACCCAGTACAAAATTTTTAAATTCCATTTCTAACATAGATGAACTGAAAAAGAAAACATAAATATTTATGTATTTATTTTGGTCCAAAGAATTTAATAATTAAATACATATATCACAAACCAACCTAGTAACAACTAAAATTGTTGACACAGTTGAATACAAGATGCCAATGTAGGGCTTAACAGCAAATAGTAGAATGAATTTAAAAAAAATGTCTACCTTGCATTGGTAATTTTGTTAAATGTACACAAACTCAACGTTCCAGTTTTCAAACAAAAATTGAGTTTCCCAAAAACAGCATCTCTATTTAAATTGGTGTTATTTTCAGCAGAATCTGCCAAAACTTGTAGTATTTCACCTTCTAATTCAGCAGCATCAGTCCGAACTGTTGGATTATTTTCTACAGAACCACCATACCAACCCATCCAATTTGGAAACCATTTAACAAGCATGTTTCTGCCCTTAGTTGATTCATCCACATTTGAAGTCCATTTAGGAAGTTTAACTGAATCCATTGCTAACTGAAAATAATTTTAGTATATCTTTGTGAATAAATTCCCAAACAAAATTAAAAAGGGATTAAGTATATTTGGACAAATACACAAAAGCGTTGGAATGTAATACAAGGACCACAACGCAGGATCTCGTAACTAACATTTTCACTGAAAATTATATGTTATAATAATCTTGTTTAAAACATTTCGCTCCATCTACTGTATAGGGGAAGTATTACAAAACATGGATTAAATTAAATTACAGAAAACAGTGTAAAATGGATTGTTCTATGCACTCGTCAATCGTTTTTTCAACTCCTAAAAAAAATGATTTTTCGACTTACGAGGTCCTGCCTTGTGGCCCTTGAATAGTCCCTTAACTGACTGCAAGAGTGAAACGTCGAGTTTTTTGCTTGCTATTTGCAGTTGGATACAGGAAAGGGGGTGAGCAACATGTACTAGGTCCCGCTGGCGGAAGCGGTCATGCGACCAGTGAAATTCAAAGTAAAGTTGCATATCAATGGATTTTTCGTTTTTTGGTTGCAATGAAATATGTTCTTCGAGACGTCAATATCAATAAAAAAATCCCTTTGCAAGCATTTTCTGTTGTACGGTTTTGCTACTTCCAGTGTAAGGATTTTGGTAACCATATATTTGTTTTTCAACTAAATTCTGGATATAGTTTAAATGCGTTTTTTCTGAATCTGAGATGATATTGCAAGCCTTTTTTGTGTCGGCGAAAAGGTTGATATGCAAAAAAAAAATTGTAAAGTTGAAATTGGCATAAAATCGAAACGAAAAGTCGAAAAGTGGTTTAATTGCAGACAAACAAACAAACAAACAAACAAACAAACAAACAAACAAACAAACAAACAAACAAACAAACAAACAAACAAACAATTCTTATTCATCTGAGGTAAATACCAACCAGTATTATTAATATTTTAATCTTTAAGGATTTTTAATTAAAACACAAAAATCATATTACTCAACCAAATTTTCCACTCAAATCAAATAATACCCATTATCAAATTTATGGCGGTTCAAGCATACTTGCAGGAAATCCAGAAACAAGTATAATTTTAATTATGTATTTTTAATGATTGCAATAATATCTCTATCATAAAAAAACGATTATGGTTTTTTCTTATTGTTAGTAACAGAAAAGGACATGAACATAATTACATTAGAAAACCATTATCTGCTTTATGGTTCTGTTTATTTTTCTCACGCTTTGTTATTTTAACAAAATGTTCCTAAATATACAGGGTAACGAAAAAGTCTAGCAAAAAGGTATTTTAGGGTGATGAATGGGATTCTATTAGTAACGTTATACTTTTTTAGTATTCTTGAAAAGAGGAAAAAATAAGCTTTTTTCAGATATAAAATTCAAGATGGCAGCGGTACGCTAAACGCTGATGTCACATACACTTTACATGTCCTCTAAAAAATGCAGAATACAGTCCCATTCATCGCTCTACAATTTCATAATCATACATTCATACGTTTCAAAGAAAATACCTTGTTGCCCTATATTGAGGGCCACAACGCAGGACCTCGTAACTTAACATTTCCACTGAAATTTATATTTTATGATAATCTTAATTAAAACATTTCGCTATATTTACTGTATAGGGAAAGTAAAATTTTTAAACAAAACATGGGTATATATTAGTGCTATTATAGAGTAAAATGGATTGTTCTATGCACTTGTCAATCGTTTTTTTCGTCTCCTTAAAAATGTCGATTTTGCGACTTACGAGGTCCTGCCTTATGTCCCTTCGATATGTTTCCTAATGGTAAAAAAGATAAAAGCAATAGGGAAATTTAAGATAACATTTAAGAAGATTCCCATTAATTTACCTTCCTTAGAATTTTTAAATCTTCATATTCCCTAGTCCATTCAACTTCTTCTTTAATTGTTTTCTCATCTGCTGATAATGTTATACTCGGAGCTGTTAAAATTTTTTTGCATACATTGACATACTTTACATTCTCCTTTGCTCTTTTCAAACAAGACTCCCATGTCGGTTTTGGTTTACATATAGATGGCTGCTTGCCTGTTGGGTAGAAACAACTGATAGCGTAAAGCCACCAGGCTCTAGCATCATGTTTTATAGTAGATAGTGGCTTAAAATGACGATAATTTCGAATTTTATTTATATCTTGTAAACCACGTACGCAACTAATTATTTGGTTGTATTGCCACTAAAACAAAGATGATCATATTATTAAACTAGTAACTTTATAAATTTAATACTGTTAAATAAAACAATATAATGCTAGAAGCATGTAAATTGAACAGGCAAATGAATGGTATTTAGTAAATAAAAATTAATTTCTACTATATTTTCACAATAGATCTAAAACAAAATTAAATCATAGTTATAAACAGTACCCACTAGAAATATTGTGATTATTGCAAAGTAGGCAATACACAATACTTCAAATTAAATGTCATTTGATATTTCCACTTCTTAAAAACAATTTTGTCTGAATAAGTTCAGTTACAATAAATGAAGTTCAACTTAATTTGTATGTATGTAGTTATCAAATTATTAAATGTTTTGAATATTAAATAAGTTGTATCAGTTTTTGTTTTAATATGTATTTAACATTGAATTTCAATATTAACTCCTGTGACAAGATTTTTTGAAATATATCTATTACTTAAAAGAAAAAATCTTGTGTGCAATTTACACAGGCAACTTTCTGTCTCAAGTGGCAAAGTAACACTTTCTGCTTTCTTACTGAATAAAAAGAATTACTTACATCTTGTAATGACAACTGTACTTCCTCAAGAAGCACATCACAAAAATATCTAGGAGTAGATGACCTTAAAGCTTTGGTACTGTTATTTCTTTTCAAATGAGCCTGGGCACTTACAGCAGGTAGCAAGTAGTTTCTTGTGTGTTTCTCTAAATTACTTCTATTCATTGATTCCTAAATAATAATAAATGTTTAAAAATGTTTGCATTTATTTTAGCAACTTAAGAATTACTTACTGCTAGTGTAGAAACATCCAAGGAAGCTAAAGATTCATTATCATTAATAGTCATCCAATATAAACCAAATTCTTTTAGTTCTAAAATTTTGAAAGACTCCTCATTTTGACTGTTATGAATAAATTTGGGTAGCCAATTCTGATCACAACTCTGAGCTATTAATGATCCTAATGTGATACCAAAAGCAAATGTTTGATCTGGAAGACTTATTGAATCCTCATATCTAATATGGAGGTCCTGAACTTTTAACTAGAAGAATAATTTATGATTTTTTAATATATTTATTTCACGAGAATGGCTTGTGGTAAAAAA
>OV651818.1:49023122-49107608 GCA_927349885.1 Psylliodes chrysocephalus | reverse complement strand
TCCAGAACATGTAAATTAGATGATCCTTTATTCAAAGCATATCTCCAGTTGTCTTTTACTCTACCGATTAAAATCTGCAAATCTGTAAGTTCTAAGCAATAAGAATCATAGAGCTTTTTGTGAAGATTCAATTCATTTAAAGACAAATTGGAACACCCGCCAGTTTCAGAATTTTCTTCGATGTTTTGGTCACCTGAAATACTGCCTTCACTAACAGGGGGTGTTGAACAAGGTGTTAGATACGTTTCTAAAACAAGAGTTAAAAACTAAAGACAAGCAAATAAAAAGTTTTTAAAGGATATTATCAAAGCAGTAACTGGTTTCAACGAAAATTGATTCACAGGTATCAAGAAAAATTAAAATACTTACCATCTTCCTCGCTATTTTTATTATCTGAATTGTCATTATTCTTATTGCATTCTGTTTTATTTCCCATTTCTATATTATTTCTCAAATGTAATTTACCAAAATCTATCACAGCCATCGCAGAATTTTGTTGACTAAATTGTTCTACAAATATTATCTGGGGCGCTGTTATATCTAATTCCAGTTCCCAAATTGATCTAGAAATCTGAAAAAAAAAATATTTATGAATTATTAGGCTTTATTGGTGAGAGAGAATATTGGTGTAAAATTATTTATATTAAATATAAATTAATTCAACGATTCATATTTGAATTTTATTTAATACCTAGCTGAATTTTTTAAATGTATTTTTATATTTTTAAAAATCTTTTTTCATTCTGAATGTACTTTTGTATATATTTACACTTATCATTTTATAACATCAATGTACTAATCTTGACATTCTTTTAAAAACAAACAAAATACTGATACAGTGCGGTTTAACAAAATAACTTGTTCTTTGGCATTAGTACACATACTTCACTTTCTAAAAGTGAAATAATCCAATGCCCACAATACCAATGATCGTACATTATTTTGAACGGAGCTTAATACAAAACCTGTACATAGTATACTATTGCACAATGGTTCCAAAGCGAAAACATCACATAAAAACGAAAATTACCGAACACTTGGCAACGCTGATTGGATGGATTCATCGTACTTGTATCACATATAATATGAGTGGTATCTGGACTATCAATAATTGCATAGTTAATAAATATAATATTTAATAATTGCACAAAGCGTAGTAAATATTTTTTTTTTATTTGTAATCAATAGATTATATCATGAATTATTTCACTGTAACATGATATTTTTAAGATTTGACATCTCAATAATTTACATTAACAGTAGAAAGCATTTTTGAAAAATTTGTTAGAAAACAGGAATGAGAGTTAATCTAAAATAGCACCGCTCTTAGGGACACTAGAGGGTGGTAATTTCTTTCTAAAAATGTTTTTAATTGATTCTATGTTGTATAATACCATCCAAATGTACCTAGTATGATTTTCAGCTATTAGTCAAGTACACGATATATGGTTATCGATTATTAAACTAAAATCATAGAAAATTATTACGTTATGAGTGACATAATCTATGTAGTTGCAAAATTACCACTCCATGTCAAATAGATTCAATTATCACATTCATAGACATATTTTAGAATGGAATTGTTCCATTTCTACGTTTGGTGCACCCTTGTGTTATATAGTATTATACAAATTACAAATATTGACTAAATTATTTATCTTACCTTGCCTCCAGAAAATATATGCTCCCAATTTTTAATTAGTTCTTTTTTGGTCTTCTTCTTCATAGCTTCTATTTGATTTTGTGCAATATCACGTTGAAGTGGTAAATATATAAACTCAATAAACCATCTCACTACATTTGGTTGATATACTATATCTAAACTTTCCGACTTTACACTTAACCTAAAAAAAAATTGTACAAGTCTATAAATGGCCAAATCGGGTATAAATATAAAACTTTTAAGATCTACTTGTCAAAAACTATTTATTATAATTTCAAATATAATAAAAATATACAAAACAGAATCTCATAATCACCACATTACCCATACTGATTCATCAAGAATCTACAAAAACTGGAACTTTCGCCATACATGCATACATAGATAAAAAAAAGGCAACAATACTGAAGATGTAACATATTCAGAAAATTACTCTGAGAATTTGGGCCTGATAACATGGAAAGGGTCCCAACAGAGCTCATTCCCTTTAATATCCAAAATATCAGGGATTGATGAATGTTCCCTCAGCGAGAATGAGGTCTCTTGGCTAAAATCCAATAATGCTCTCTCCAATAGTTTACCCTATTAGCGACGGAAGGAGGGTCAGGGGAGGGCTTAGCCCCTCCCATTGTGCTAAGGTAGACCCGATTTGCGCATTGGATTTAAAGATCACTCCACTCTAGCAAGGTACAAGCCCACTCCCAAGAAAAGTTATTCCGCTGCCAATGGTTCACCCTCTTACGAGTGAACACCTTAAGAACTGAAGAGCTTGTACAGGGAAGGACGGCTATATTATTTGCATTTGTGCTCTGGAGCAACTTAGAGATGATTGATAGGTGTCATTTGACTTGAGGAAAACTCCATTCATCATCATCGATTGATTTCTATATGTCATACAAAACAACTATACTTATAGGCCGAAATACTGTACATGTTAGGAACGGGGTATATAAAGTCTCTTACCGATCCTCCTTTTTAAATTTGCTTAGATGAGAGTTGAGAAAAGACACTTAATTTATTGAAGATTAAAGAAGAATCCTTCTGTGGTACCGACTTGACAATGAAAGCTTTTTAAATGCGGTCAAATTGGCAACCATTTCTTAAATTTCCAGGTCATGCACAACATTGCCAGTCTACTTTATACGCTGCTCGAGCAGTTTCTAACGAAATTAAACATCTTTGGGACTCAATGGGGAGAAAACCAACATATAATTTATGGAAGTATAACTCAGGATAATTCAGTAGATTTCTCAGAAATATATTCCACTTGAAAATACAAGATCTTATAGATATTTTTACTCAAAATAAGTTATCAACCACATGACATTGTGCATATACAGGAACGGAATTTTCAACTCGGAGAGTACAAATTACAATGAGCAATGAGTTAAATACAGTTTAATAAGAACAGATGCATAACAGAGAAATCTCTATCAGCTAGCATCGATAATTTCAACTCCTGTTCGCCCCACTACATACATCACATCACACAGATTTATGCACGACGAGCAAGATTAGTATCTGCCTGATATGTGCATGTTCCTATTATACCTTATTCAACTCATTGTAAAGTATATTTATCGTTTTGAAAATTCCGTGGCTGTAGATCTTTGAATCGGTTATGTAGAATAATCTATTCTTCTGCACAAAAAAAACTTTAGAAATGAGACTTCTAAAATTTTATGCATATTAAGTAAAAAATATGTAGGTATCACATGGAAGAGTAGAAATATTGCAAAAAACAGCAAAAGTAAAATTTCTGAAAATTTGGTATAACTCTAAAGTAATCTTCTTTAACTTTTGCTGTTTCTCCCAATATTCCTAGCCTATCTAACGTAACATTTATTTATTTAATTTATTTTATGACTTAATTTATTTATACTCAATACCTATATAATAATTTATATCACATTTAGTTAAGTTTATTTATTTATCAAAATTTGATCACTCACTCATTTTTAATTACATTTAAACACGATAATTAAATTAATCTCATTTATTGTCAGAATACAATCGGCGATTGCCGCTTGTGGCCAACTCTTTACTCGGTAAACTCAGCATGTCTGGACCTATCAAAACATTCGCAGCGCTCGTTGGTCGGTGGCGCGTAAATTTAAAAATATAAATTAAGAGCTAACAGTAATTTACTAATTTATATTAACAATATTAATCTGTATTGAACGATCTCTCAACTTGAACTGCCTTAAACGACAAAGTTGGGTCATTTACATAAAAATATGCCGTTTCAGACTTATTATCGAATATTCTAGACACCCAACATTTTCTTTCGTAAACAATTGTAATTTTGAGATGTTTCGTTGAAGGGTCTAGTGCTCTAGTGCATTCCAGAATGATTATTTATTACGACTGTCGAGTTCCATAGGAGTATCTTTGGGGGTTTCAGAGGTTGACATTCTATCGAACATTCTTGGTAATGGGAAAAGTGGAAGCCGTACGAGGCCCAAATAAGGCGGAGAACGGATTAGATCAGGATCGTACTGATCTAAAATTGCTCGCACGACGTTAGCCCTCTCCTTAAAAAATGGTCCCTCCTGGAACTTTTACAGAACTAGAACTGAATGGTTGAATCGTCTTTTACAATTTTCAGTTGCATGGAAGGGACAAATAACGGTTTTTGTTGTAATCTGGATACCGGGCGAAAGGCTACATACCAGTAATTGGACTCCGGTATATTGGAAGATTACTTCTACCATGTTTATAATAAGCCTCCAATCCAGCTGTTTGCACTCTATTTTTGACATGGCTAGTCTCTGTACATTGGACTCCAGTACGTGCTTCCCATATATCATGATAAGTGGATCGATCGTGGAAAGTATTCTTTGTTACTAAATTGAAAAGGTACCGTGATCCATCTTGAAGTTTCAAGGTTGATACTGGCAGGAGTGCTATGGACTGGCGAGTAGTCTTTTGGAAGCTTAAGCAGATCTTGTTGTCCCTCTGTTGTAACACCATATTTTGCTTTCCCGGTACTTTCATATGTACCCATAAATTCTTTAAAGGCAAGGTCAGGTGTTTATTGGTGTTGGTTTACTTCTTCTTCTCGGTCGCCCCCAAATGATGCTAGTAGGTTTTGATGCATTACCTTCGGTTTTCCGTTTGGCATTTTCCTTTTCTGATTGAAACTGATCATCCACTAAAACCTTTCATGAACTCTACGAGAGTATTACCAGACTGGTAGATATTCTATATTTATGTATTTGGTACTACGTACTATAACATGCCCTATACCTTGTTCAATGTAGAAACTGAGTGTTTCTTATATGATAATGTAATTTCCAGCTTAAACAGGTACCACATATTGACACTGTGCCTATTGTAATCGGTGTTTTATTTCTTTTGGAAAAATACAAATACATTTTTGAAAGTGGTTACTTATAGATTAGATTGAAGACTAGGCGAATATAATTATAGCAAATTAAGAAAAGAAATATTATTAATGTATCTATAGAAGAATTCTTGCATCATTGATGTATCTATATAAAATGATATCAAAGTTGACTTTCCTGAAACTGTGTCATATATCTCTTTTAACGTTCCTGTTATAACTAAAAGACAATAATCAGAATGTTTCGAAAAGCAAATAAATACTATGATAAAATTGATTTTGCTTTTCTTTAATTTTAAGTGTAAAATATAACATTTGTTTAATATTCATATCTGAATGTGTTTTGTTTCAGTTATTGTTTAAACTTTCTCTTGAATTTATATTTATACAAAAAAAAAATAGTTAATTGAAAATTTAATCTAATTTAGTTTAACTTTTAGCATAAGAAATATTTAATACCTTTATTATTCTGTATTTTCATTGGCGGTAATTTCATTAAATACACAAATAAATAAAATGTATGGCTCCAATAAACTTTGACAGAGCTTGAGAATGTTATATGTCTCAATGACATGAACTTTAAATTAAATTATGAGATCATTAGCTATTGAGAAATTTAACAAGCATTCTTGCAACCGGGTCTAACTTCCTTATATCTATTTTTTAATAAGAATAAAAGTAAAAACATTTATTTATCATATTTCCTAGATTATTAATTTTGAAGTGTGTACTTAAGAGAAAGTTAATCTCATATTTTGTATATTTACCTTACCTAAAATCAGTTCCTGAGTTTTGAGGTTTCTTTTCGTAGATTAAATAAAATAAATGGTGCTTTATGTATTCAGATTTATTTGTACTGCTTGTTCTGTCGCCCCTAATTTGTACTGATGACAATCTGTCAATTCCTGAGGGAGCTACTACAATTGGGAACATGGTGTTTTGGCTGATTTTGTCTTTTAAAAATAAAGCATCTAGAGACAACTCAATAATATGCGAATTGAAACGAGGTTTGCTTAGAAAACCCAGTACAAAATTTTTAAATTCCATTTCTAACATAGATGAACTGAAAAAGAAAACATAAATATTTATGTATTTATTTTGGTCCAAAGAATTTAATAATTAAATACATATATCACAAACCAACCTAGTAACAACTAAAATTGTTGACACAGTTGAATACAAGATGCCAATGTAGGGCTTAACAGCAAATAGTAGAATGAATTTAAAAAAAATGTCTACCTTGCATTGGTAATTTTGTTAAATGTACACAAACTCAACGTTCCAGTTTTCAAACAAAAATTGAGTTTCCCAAAAACAGCATCTCTATTTAAATTGGTGTTATTTTCAGCAGAATCTGCCAAAACTTGTAGTATTTCACCTTCTAATTCAGCAGCATCAGTCCGAACTGTTGGATTATTTTCTACAGAACCACCATACCAACCCATCCAATTTGGAAACCATTTAACAAGCATGTTTCTGCCCTTAGTTGATTCATCCACATTTGAAGTCCATTTAGGAAGTTTAACTGAATCCATTGCTAACTGAAAATAATTTTAGTATATCTTTGTGAATAAATTCCCAAACAAAATTAAAAAGGGATTAAGTTATAATATAGTATATTTGGACAAATACACAAAAGCGTTGGAATGTAATACAAGGACCACAACGCAGGATCTCGTAACTATTTCACGGAAAATTATATGTTATAATAATCTTGTTTAAAACATTTCGCTCCATCTACTGTATAGGGGAAGTATTACAAAACATGGATTAAATTAAATTACAGAAAACAGTGTAAAATGGATTGTTCTATGCACTCGTCAATCGTTTTTTCAACTCCTAAAAAAAATGATTTTTCGACTTACGAGGTCCTGCCTTGTGGCCCTTGAATAGTCCCTTATCTGACTGCAAAAGTGAAACGTCGAGTTTTTTGCTTGCTATTTGCAGTTGGATACAGGAAAGGGGGTGAGCAACATGTACTAGGTCCCGCTGGCGGAAGCGGTCATGCGACCAGTGAAATTCAAAGTAAAGTTGCATATCAATGGATTTTTCGTTTTTTGGTTGCAATGAAATATGTTCTTCGAGACGTCAATATCAATAAAAAAATCCCTTTGCAAGCATTTTCTGTTGTACGGTTTTGCTACTTCCAGTGTAAGGATTTTGGTAACCATATATTTGTTTTTCAACTAAATTCTGGATATAGTTTAAATGCGTTTTTTCTGAATCTGAGATGATATTGCAAGCCTTTTTTGTGTCGGCGAAAAGGTTGATATGCAAAAAAAAAATTGTAAAGTTGAAATTGGCATAAAATCGAAACGAAAAGTCGAAAAGTGGTTTAATTGCAGACAAACAAACAAACAAACAAACAATTCTTATTCATCTGAGGTAAATACCAACCAGTATTATTAATATTTTAATCTTTAAGGATTTTTAATTAAAACACAAAAATCATATTACTCAACCAAATTTTCCACTCAAATCAAATAATACCCATTATCAAATTTATGGCGGTTCAAGCATACTTGCAGGAAATCCAGAAACAAGTATAATTTTAATTATGTATTTTTAATGATTGCAATAATATCTCTATCATAAAAAAACGATTATGGTTTTTTCTTATTGTTAGTAACAGAAAAGGACATGAACATAATTACATTAGAAAACCATTATCTGCTTTAAGGTTCTGTTTATTTTTCTCACGCTTTGTTATTTTAACAAAATGTTCCTAAATATACAGGGTAACGAAAAAGTCTAGCAAAAAGGTATTTTAGGGTGATGAATGGGATTCTATTAGTAACGTTATACTTTTTTAGTATTCTTGAAAAGAGGAAAAAATAAGCTTTTTTCAGATATAAAATTCAAGATGGCAGCGGTACGCTAAACGCTGATGTCACATACACTTTACATGTCCTCTAAAAAATGCAGAATACAGTCCCATTCATCGCTCTACAATTTCATAATCATACATTCATACGTTTCAAAGAAAATACCTTGTTGCCCTATATTGAGGGCCACAACGCAGGACCTCGTAACTTAACATTTCCACTGAAATTTATATTTTATGATAATCTTAATTAAAACATTTCGCTATATTTACTGTATAGGGAAAGTAAAATTTTTAAACAAAACATGGGTATATATTAGTGCTATTATAGAGTAAAATGGATTGTTCTATGCACTTGTCAATCGTTTTTTTCGTCTCCTTAAAAATGTCGATTTTGCGACTTACGAGGTCCTGCCTTATGTCCCTTCGATATGTTTCCTAATGGTAAAAAAGATAAAAGCAATAGGGAAATTTAAGATAACATTTAAGAAGATTCCCATTAATTTACCTTCCTTAGAATTTTTAAATCTTCATATTCCCTAGTCCATTCAACTTCTTCTTTAATTGTTTTCTCATCTGCTGATAATGTTATACTCGGAGCTGTTAAAATTTTTTTGCATACATTGACATACTTTACATTCTCCTTTGCTCTTTTCAAACAAGACTCCCATGTCGGTTTTGGTTTACATATAGATGGCTGCTTGCCTGTTGGGTAGAAACAACTGATAGCGTAAAGCCACCAGGCTCTAGCATCATGTTTTATAGTAGATAGTGGCTTAAAATGACGATAATTTCGAATTTTATTTATATCTTGTAAACCACGTACGCAACTAATTATTTGGTTGTATTGCCACTAAAACAAAGATGATCATATTATTAAACTAGTAACTTTATAAATTTAATACTGTTAAATAAAACAATATAATGCTAGAAGCATGTAAATTGAACAGGCAAATGAATGGTATTTAGTAAATAAAAATTAATTTCTACTATATTTTCACAATAGATCTAAAACAAAATTAAATCATAGTTATAAACAGTACCCACTAGAAATATTGTGATTATTGCAAAGTAGGCAATACACAATACTTCAAATTAAATGTCATTTGATATTTCCACTTCTTAAAAACAATTTTGTCTGAATAAGTTCAGTTACAATAAATGAAGTTCAACTTAATTTGTATGTATGTAGTTATCAAATTATTAAATGTTTTGAATGTTAAATAAGTTGTATCAGTTTTTGTTTTAATATGTATTTAACATTGAATTTCAATATTAACTCCTGTTACAAGATTTTTTGAAATATATCTTACTTAAAAGAAAAAATCACTTTCTGCTTTCTTACTGAATAAAAAGAATTACTTACATCTTGTAATGACAACTGTACTTCCTCAAGAAGCACATCACAAAAATATCTAGGAGTAGATGACCTTAAAGCTTTGGTACTGTTATTTCTTTTCAAATGAGCCTGGGCACTTACAGCAGGTAGCAAGTAGTTTCTTGTGTGTTTCTCTAAATTACTTCTATTCATTGATTCCTAAATAATAATAAATGTTTAAAAATGTTTGCATTTATTTTAGCAACTTAAGAATTACTTACTGCTAGTGTAGAAACATCCAAGGAAGCTAAAGATTCATTATCATTAATAGTCATCCAATATAAACCAAATTCTTTTAGTTCTAAAATTTTGAAAGACTCCTCATTTTGACTGTTATGAATAAATTTGGGTAGCCAATTCTGATCACAACTCTGAGCTATTAATGATCCTAATGTGATACCAAAAGCAAATGTTTGATCTGGAAGACTTATTGAATCCTCATATCTAATATGGAGGTCCTGAACTTTTAACTAGAAGAATAATTTATGATTTTTTAATATATTTATTTCACGAGAATGGCTTGTGGTAAAAAAGGGCGAATGCTAGGATCCATTTTCAAATAAAACATTTTTATTTTTTGAAATTGAAGATTAATGTTTCAACAATATGGAATGAGATAATATAACACTTTTCTATAGAACAGTTTACAATTATCTTAATAATTTATTCCAATAATCTTCTTGTTTTTCCATACTACAACTCAAAACTCTTTAAGACATACATACTCATGAATATTTTTAACACTGATAATAAAAAGTAAAGAGGCTAACTTAGAGCAAAGTGTGCTCTGAAAACATCAAGGGTTATACCACAGTTTATAGCTAAAGAATTAGTTAGCTCACTCGGACCAATTGGATGTTTCAAAATAACATCCACTCCAGGGATACAAATTCAGGATGCGCAGAAGACTGCTGTTTGAATATAGGCGGTTGTCATATATTGTATTAGGCATTCCAAACAAATGAATTGCCAGTGGGAACATTTGATATATCAAAGGGTTGCAACATACGATGTATTCTGTTTATAATACGTAAAATCATGAATAATGGATTACATTTAAATATTTTATGTCGAAACCGCTTATACATTTTTTCATAAATTGGCAGGCTTGGTGACTATTATTTCGAATAAAAAAATCGTTCAAGATGCAAGACTATGTCGCTACCCTCTTAGATATACTCACATACTTTGATTTTCTTTTACTATACGGAGAATGGTCGCACTACGCAGCTTTCTGCGAGCCTTTTAAAAGGAGATAGAAAACTCCGTCATTTTGATCCCTTATTACGTGTTGCCTACATCTTGACGAAATATTTTTAATAGGTGCGTTTTAATCACATACTTTGATTTTCTTTTACTATACGGAGAATGGTCGCACTGCGCAGCTTTCTGAGTGCCTTTTAAAAGGAGATAGAAAACTCCGCCATTTTGAACCCTTATTACGTGTTGCCTACATCTTGGCGCAATATTTTTAATAGGTGCGTTTTATTCATCCGCTTCTGCTTCGGAATTGTCGGTTTTCTTGTTTTAATCTGACAGGTTAAAACGACTAAACCGACAATTCCGGAAGCAGAAGCGGATGATTAAAACGCACCTGATATTTTACTTGCTGCTGTCAGAGTGTCAGTGAATATTATTTTTGAAGTCACAGTTTATTGCTAAAGAATCAGTTAGCTCACTCGGACCAGTTGAAAGTTCCAAAATAACATCCACTCCAGGGATACAAATTCAGGATACGCAGAAGACTGCTGTTTTATTATAGGCGGTTGTCATATATTGTATTATCCGAGTTCCACAATGTAGAAACTGAAACATTGAGATCCAAAGTGCCGACGCAGAGTGAGCGATCTGATTCTTTAGCTGTAAACTGTGTCACAGGGTTCAAAATGGCCGCGCCCTATGTTGGGCGTGTCGGACCTCTCTCTTGCCTCGTATAGTAATCAAAGTATGTGGTTTTAATCATCCGCTTCTGCTTCGGAATTGTCGCTTTTCTTGTTTTAATCTGACAGGTTAAAACGACTAAACCGACAATTCCGGAAGCAGAAGCGGATGATTAAAACGCACCTGATATTTTGCTTACTGCTGTCAGTGAATATTATTTTTGGAGTCAGTTTATTGCTAAAGAATCAGTTAGCTCACTCGGACCAGTTGAAAGTTTCAAAATAACATCCACTCCAGGGATACAAATTTAGGATACGCAGAGGACTGCTGTTTTATTATAGGCGGTTGTCATATATTGTATTATCCGAGTTGCGCAGTGTATAAACTGGAACATTGAGATCAAAAGTGCAGCCACAGAGTGAGCGATCTGATTCTTTAGCTATAAACTGTGGCATAGGAATCAAAATGGCCGCGCCCTATGTTGGGCGTGTCGGACCTCTCTCTTGCACCGTATAGTAAACAAAGTATGTAGATATACCAGACCTTGTCACTGGCAGCCACATACTTTGATTTTCTTTTACTATACGGAGAATGGTCGCACTGCGCAGCTTTCTGAGTGCCTTTTAAAAGGAGATAGAAAACTCCGCCATTTTGAACCCTTATTACGTGTTGTCTACATCTTGGCGCAATATTTTTAATAGGTGCGTTTTAATCATCCGCTTCTGCTTCGGAATTGTCAGTTTTCTTGTTTTAATCTGACAGGTTAAAACGACTAAACCGACAATTCCGGAAGCAGAAGCGGATGATTAAAACGCACCTGATATTTTGCTTGCTGCTGTCAGTGAATATTATTTTTGAAGTCACAGTTTATTGCTAAAGAATCAGTCAGCTCACTCGGACCAGTTGAAAGTTCCAAAATAACATCCACTCCAGGGATACAAATTCAGGATACGCAGAAGACTACTGTTTTATTATAGGCGGTTGTCATATATTGTATTATCCGAGTTGCACAGTGTATAAACTGAAACATTGAGATCCAAAGTGCCGACGCAGAGTGAGCGATCTGATTCTTTAGCTGTAAACTGTGTCACAGGGTTCAAAATGGCCGCGTCCTAAGTTGGGCGTGTCGGACCTCTCTCTTGCCTCGTATAGTAATCAAAGTATGTGCTGGTAGCTATTTTGTTTGACAGGTCGCAGGAATGTCTAATTGGTTATAGTAAGAGAGCCCACTGCAAATTACGACCGCCATCTGATAAAAAATTTAAATATACTCCAAAGACATGTAACAATATTGTACTTTACCAAATTGCACCTGTGCCAACCTCTATCCTGAGAAAATTGGTTAAAAAAAAATATTTTATATTCCAAAAATTACATAAGACACGACAGCGATAATTGTGTTTTCCCTGAAAATTACAATCCTACTTCATTGTGAACCTAGCTTTTAAACCTGAATTATTAATATTTTTACCTACCTTTTAAACCATGTGTATGTGTGACAGGAAAAAGGATGGCATTGTTTAAACCATTCATAACAATAGGCATACAAATAAATTTTTAAATCAGCAAAAATTGATTCATATTTTTAATGATTTTTACCTACTATTTGTGTGTAGATGTTTTTGTGCAATGTTAAGAGGAAGAAAATGTTTCCCGTTAATGATATATATATATCAAGATATATTTGAATATGTTATCTGGAAAACTTTAAGGGCAAACAAAATTAGCGCTGTCATGCCTTATGTGATTTTTTTAATATCATTTTTTTTCAACCACTTTGCTCAGGATTGGGATTCGCACAGTTGCCATTTGGTAAAGTACAATGTTTTTACAAGCTTTTGGAGTATATTTTATTTCATTATCAGATGGCGGTAAAAATTTGCAGTGGGCTCTTGGACTATTATGATTTGATTCTGTATGCGCCAGGGATACAAATCCGAGTCGCGCAATGTATAAACTATGAAGACTAGAGGTAAGGAGGCGAATCGGCATGCTCAAAATACGGTCCCAAAAATTACACGTCATTTGAGCTTTTATAATTAACCGCATGGGCGCTGGTACGGTTTAAGTAGTTCAAAATACATGGCTTCTTATGGGAATTATACATGATTTTGTCAAAATAATAAAAATAAACTTGTTTACAGCTAAATAAAGCACAGAACATACTGTTGTATTTAAATAAGTCTTCATGTTCTAATTGATAAATTACTTAATTTTAACTATATAAAATACAATTTTGGTATGTATGACCAAATTCGAAAAGGTTTCTTAATTGCTGAAATTTGATAAGTATAATTTTGTGGCAAATTTTTTTTTGAATTGAACCAATATACAGTTTTAAGAGTAAAATAAAACACAGTTAACAGATTTTTTATTGTTGTAATACAAGTATAAAGGGAGATTTGGGAATGCATGGTATTACCTCATTCTTTAATTTCAGCTGTCCCCTTTTTATTTTGCTGACAGTACCATTAGTTGAAATATTCTCATCAAATTTTAAAATATCATCTTCTAAAAAGTGTAGCTCGTAAACAGAGTCATAACTAGACAGTACTTTATCAGCCCTAGGAATCACATGCTGCCATTGTTCTAAACGTTTAGGGTCCTATAAAAAATATTTGCAATTGGAGTTCAGTAAAGAAAAATAACAGTAGTAACTCTTCATCTAACATCAAAAAACATAAAATAAGCTAATTTTCTTTTCTAGTAAGTTAAATTTAAGGTGTAATTATTGTTGTTTGTAAGTCAGGACTTATGACTTTATTACTTTTTATTATAGAATTTTGTAATTAAATAAACTACACTCCGTAAGATACGGGTTGCGACTATTTTACAATAAATATATATTATTTTGAAATAAATACATTATTTTACTTACACTAGGATCTTTAAAAAGACTTGTATTTTTATCTCCTTGTGATTTCTTTAATTTTATATCGGATTTATATCCCGTTTTGCAACCCAACACGAAGAAAATCCTGCTTTGTCGTTTTTGGTTACTCATTGTTACTTGTAGTCAGGTTCTTTATTTCAGCTTATTTTTATTCTTTTCACAAAATTTTACAAAAATCACTTTAATTCCCATTGACTTACATAGAAAATAGACGTCGTTATTTTGCCACCCGCCAACTACAGTAGGTTTTTGGAACTCCATAAAAATAGGGAGGGAAATTTTAAATTTGACCAAGGCCGATTCGCCTCCTTATCTCTAGTCTTCATAGTATAAACTGGAACATTGAGATCAAAAGTGCCAACGCAGAGTGAGCGAACTGATTCTTTAGCTATAAACTGTGGTTATACTATGTTAGTTTAATGAACTCTTTATTATAGTTTCATTCTGAATAAATCACAATTAAGCCATTTTAATAGATACAATTTAATTTAAACATAATCTAATTTAATATTTTCTTTCTTTTACAATTTGATGTATATTCTTATTTTGTATCTACAGAAAATCAATAGTTATGATTTTAGTAATTGTAGCTATTAGTAGACATCTGATGCAGATAATTGAGAACCATCCAAGTAAATAAAATTTCATTATAAATAGAATGGACAACAGGCATTCTTAACCTCTTTGTTTAGGTTAAGTAATTTGTTTACATAAATTACACTCATAGAAGAAATACTAATGATTTTCAGAATGTGATTTATTTAAAAATTCTTTATGGTTCTTTAATTAATATAGAAGAGGTAAAAAAACCAAATGTTTACGCATTGTTGCATTCAAATCTGGTATTGACCCTGTTAATTTTAGATATAATAATTATGACGACTCTTTATCATTTCAAGGCGCTTCTAAATAGAAGAAACTAAAGAGATCTTAAAGTTTTATTTAATATAATTCATTCTCATGCAGATTATTCCAACTTGTTATTGGATTTTGAGTCAGAGGATGTAGAAACTAAATATGCTAACAGACTATTGCTGGACACTAAAAGATGTTCTTCTGGCAAATATGCCAGAAAATCTCAACAATTTAAAGTAAATAATATACTGTGATATTAAAAAGTAGCCATTTTTATTTACACTGTACAAAATAACCCTAAACATTACTACTAAAAACACCCAATCAAATTATTTTAACAGACCATTGTAAGTAATACAAAGGTGTCTCAATGAAAAGTACCCCGTTTCCAGAGCTTATAACTTTTAAGCGCCTAATCGTAGAAACGTGCGGTTTTCGCTGATATGTGTTAGTTTGCTATAAGTTTTGGTTTAGTGATACAGAAATTATTATTACTACAGGATGTTTTTTAAAAATCTCCTCTTTTAAATTCACCGTAACCAAATTTTTACAAATTTATTTTGTAAAATATGTGACAGGCTCCTGGTTCACCTACAGTGAATCAGCGAGTCTATATGGCGCTGTAATGGTGATTCCCGAATAGTGGTTGCTCAGGCGCCAGTTTTGTTATCGCAGTTTGCTCTGCGACCCTGAAGTACACCAGAGTGTACTCAAAGTAAACTCAGTGGAGGTAAAAATAATTCCAGGCGGTCACTGCTAGGTATCCACTATACTAGAATAAATAAAAATAAAACACTTATCTCCTTTACACCTCGTACCCTACGGTACCCTGAAAGAGAACGGTTAAGAACCAGTAATAAGAGAAACACAGGAATAGGTAATAAAATATATATTTACAAAAAAAATAAATACATCGGTATTTATATTTGAACGGCTCCCTGCATTCGGAAAATCTATTCTTTAAAAATAAATTATTAAAATTGAAAAGTATTTAAATATTGACGGATCCCTATATCCGGAAAATTGAATAAAAATGAATTATTAAAGTTGAAAATTATTTAAATATTGACGGATCCCTATATCCGGAAAATTTAATAAAAATAAATAAAACTAATTGTAAATAAAAAAAAATAAGCGGTTTCCTACCTTTAGAAAAATAAACGGGGTTGATCGATGAACTAAATCACGGTACTCACGGCACTAGGAACTAACTAAGGGTGAATAGTTTTCGACTGTCGGCAATCACGAGAGAAGAGCTTACGGCGGCTGGCAAGCGAGGAGAGGGCGTAATTCCCAGATGGGATTTATTTTACGCTTTTTCGGTAAAGCAAGATGGAAGACCAGTACGACGAAGTGGGGATACCACTGCTACAGCAGACTGTTTACATTTTAAAAATAAAAAAATGCCCTCATAGTCCTTGACAAATAAAAGGTAGATAATCCATACGAAATTGACTCTAAAAATGCCCATTCGGATTTCGGCAAATATAAGAATATTTTAATCTACGAGGGTACTCGCAATTGTTGAAAAACGGTAATTCCTGGGAAACAGAAATACGGGGAAACTTCTACATGTTCTCAGGCGGGAATTAATTGAAATATACATTTTTAAGATGAATTAAAAATAAAAAATAGTGACTTCGTCACAAATACCATATACAAATTATACATTTTTGAAAAGTAGAAGAGTGTATCTTTCAGATGACTTAAACATCTAAAGGGTGTTCCATTTGATAAAATTTGGTTATGGTGAATTTAAAAGGGGATATTTTTAAAAAACACCCTGTATAGGTAATACATCATTTCTGTCACTGAAGCAAAACTTATAGCAACATAACACATACCAGCAAAAACCGCACGTTTCTACGATTAGGTGTTTAAAAGTTATGAGCTCTGGAAATGGGCTATTTTCATTGGGACACCCTGTATACGATTAGAACAATAAAGTTGACTTAGTGCCCATATTAGTAGTCTAGTTATTGCTGATTTTTTGAATTAATTTTTCTCTTTTTTTTATACCTTTGTTAGTTTGTTTTATTATAACATAATATATAAATTACTAGCTGACCCGATCCCGCTTCGCTGGAATTTCTCAAATCTCAATTATTAAAAGTGAATAACAGTTTTTGTCACTCATGAAAAATTTTTTCATGCGATACTTGAAAAAAAATTTATTAATTTAATTTTTATTCGTTTTTATTAATTTTTAATAATTTTTAATAATTTTTATTAATTTTTATTAATTTTTATTAATTTTTATTAATTTTTATTAATTTTTATTAATTTTTATTAATTTTTATTAATTTTTATTAATTTTTATTAATTTTTATTAATTTTTATTAATTTTTATTAATTTTTATTAATTTTTATTAATTTTTATTAATTTTTATTAATTTTTATTAATTTTTATTAATTTTTATTAATTTTTATTAATTTTTATTAATTTTTATTAATTTTTATTAATTTTTATTAATTTTTATTAATTTTTATTAATTTTTATTAATTTTTATTAATTTTTATTAATTTTTATTAATTTTTATTAATTTTTATTAATTTTTATTAATTTTTATTAATTTTTATTAATTTTTATTAATTTTTATTAATTTTTATTAATTTTTATTAATTTTTATTAATTTTTATTAATTTTTATTAATTTTTATTAATTTTTATTAATTTTTATTAATTTTTATTAATTTTTATTAATTTTTATTAATTTTTATTAATTTTTATTAATTTTTATTAATTTTTATTAATTTTTATTAATTTTTATTAATTTTTATTAATTTTTATTAATTTTTATTAATTTTTATTAATTTTTATTAATTTTTATTAATTTTTATAATTTTATTAATTTTTATTAATTTTTATTAATTTTTATTAATTTTTATTAATTTTTATTAATTTTTATTAATTTTTATTAATTTTTATTAATTTTTATTAATTTTTATTAATTTTTATTAATTTTTATTAATTTTTATTAATTTTTATTAATTTTTATTAATTTTTATTAATTTATATTAATTTTTATTAATTTTTATTAATTTTATTTATTTTTATTTATTTATATTTATTTAATTTTTAATAATTTTAATTAATTTTATTTATTTTTATTTATTTATATTTATTTATTTTTATTTGTTTATTTTATTTATTTATTCCCCCTCCTTAAAATGTGAAAATCCAAAAACCTTGAAATACGTCATTATTTACATTTATGAGTAGCTGCAATTCCAATTTTCAAGTTCCTATATTTAAAAAGGCGAAAGTCTTCACCTTACACCGTCATCTATTAGGAATTCATAGAACTAACCAATAAATACACAATATTTAGGCATTCCATACAAATGAAACGCGGTGCTAAGGTTTGGTATGTTTAAAGGGTTGCGACAAACGATGTAGTCTATCTGCATTATATGAAATCATAAATAATGGATGAAATTTAAATATTTTATGTTGAACACAATGAAAATATTATTTTTAAAAAAACCGCTTATACATTTTCTATAAATTGGCAGGCTCGGCGACTATTATTTCAAATAAAAATAGCGTCCAAGATGGAAGGCTATGTCGCAACCCCTTTAAATTTACTAACCCTTCCCGCTGTCAGAAATTGTTTGACAGGTCGTTGGAATGCCTAATTGTCCTATAATAAACATTTAATTTGCAATAACAAATATTGAGGTCAATAATTGAGATAAAAACTATCCTATCTTTTAAATTGGACCAAAGTACAGATAGTTACCAAATTTTATCAAAATCCGTTCAGTAGTTTCGGAGTTTATCGCGAACATACATCGTGACATGAAATTTTTATATATATCGTCGATCTAAAGCACACATATTGTAACTCCAAATTTAATGTTATAACGATCTTGGTACCAATTAAATCGCATTTTAGTCTTCTTTATTGGGCACAAACATTGTAGCTCCAACATGGCTCCAACACCTACCAAACTACAATAAATTCAAATTAAAACTGAGAATTAAGGCATTTAATTACATTTTCTAGAAGTTTAAATTTGCGATTGTTCAAAAATGCGTTTTTGGATATACAATAAGTGTGCTTTAGACCGACGATATAAAGATTGTACATTCTTGGCCATTAAAAACAAAAGATGTTTGAAAGACTTACCTGCAAATTTTCAAGGATTTCTGATATTAATCCAGCTCCATAACTATACCAAGATGAATAACTAGAGGAATAATAAGATGAATTATAATTTGGTATATCCTTTTCTAATCTCCATTCTGCCTCAAGTGAATTTAAAGCAGTTAATTTCATTTCATGTCTTGACAAAACTTCAGCTTCAGAGTCCCACTAAAATTTTTAGATTTAATGTGTTTAAGTTCCAGACAAATTTTAGATAATTTTATTTATAACTAGTGAATTTAAATATTTTAGATTTATCTATACATTCTGGCCAGACAAGGATATTCTGCAAAAACTCTTAATGTTTCATTACCCGTTGAAAAGAAGCAATAGTTTTTACAAGTAAGAATATAATGATTATAAAAGTGGGTTGATATTGTCTTAAATGTCAGATGTTTAATAATATAGTCTTTCTTTATGAGCAACATTTAAACAGGAGTGATCGAAGGTTTCAACCATTTTAAATAAAATGGTTAATGTGAGTGATAACATAAATAACATAAAAAAAAATTCATTTACTGGGTTCCATTGTACGGGAATAAAGCCCTGCTTTAGGAAGAAAAATAAATGTTAAGGTAGGGTGAGTTCACCAGTTGGCCTGTACCAGTTCTGGGCTGCAAAATCATTCTCTTTTAAATAAGATGAATATTTCAAATAATATAAATTTATATGTATTCAAAATTTGCCGGCGTTCTGTTACTCTTTAGGTTTGTTCCAACAGAAACCAACTCAGTTTACTGTTGGGATTCTGTGCAGTCTAGAATTCATGTTCCAATATACTTCAGACTCAAAACTGTATGAAAACCTATTGTCCCAACACAACCAAAACTAATCACAAACCGATTTGTGTACTGTCATACCAGTTCCTGGGTCTGAATAGGAAATATTTGTCAAGACATGTGCAAAGATACAATAACCTGAACATTTCATGATTGTAATTATATTATTTATATCTATAGTCTCTGACAACTCTGATTTGTCTTTATCAATCGAGTTTAGTCTTCATAGTTTTTGTTCATTATCATTTATTTTATTTGGTGGTTTATTATTGTAATAGAACGCCTGCTGAATTTATTAAAAATGTGTTCCAACATAACCGAGTTTCAAGTTGAATCTCAACCCCGACAGGTTGTCAATTACTAGTTGTCAATAGATTGTCAACAATAAGTCATGGACTGGTTTATATATGGTTTCAAGATCGTTGTTGGAACAAACCGTTTATGATTCAAGATTGGTAGTAGTAACTATCATATTTCTCACCAATCCTTAGTTATTATGTGTTAAAGTGAGCATTGCATACAGTCTCCACATTTTGACGGTTATATTTAGTGGTTGATAGATATATAGATTTATTAATTAATTATAAATATTAATGTCGGTATAGAGGGCTAAATTATTAAAAATTTAATAGTCCACTTCTCAACAGACAACTAAAAAATTACCGTTAATTTTGTTCTTTTACTACTTTAAAAACTATCTATTTTCATAATAAGTTACTTAACATAATTTTGAATCATGTAGACAGCCTAATAAATTACTTAAAGTTTATGTACATTTGAGTCAATTGACTGACTGTTGGATTATTCCAAAATATATTCAAAATTCCAATAGTCTGCTAACTTGATTGCTTCTCCTTTTTTATTTTCAAATCTTATTATGAATGCCAAAAAAAAATTCTTCCCATATCCAGTAGAATATATATGTTAGCGGTATTTCTCTATACTCCCCACCATACATTCTTGAAGTCCATACACATGCGTGTCAGGATGGACGAGCGGGAGAAGGCAGACCAGCGCAGTGGGTAGTACGCTAATAGACAATGGCAATACCACAGCAACATTGTAATTGAGAATACTTGATCGTGAAATAAACCATTGAAAAAGCAGTTTAGACATTTTTATTAGGGATGATACATCCCTTGTGTTTATGTGGGATCACTACGCGTACCGTGGCTAATAGACTATAAATAGTAATTTAAGTAGAAGTTAGTGCTAGTGATAATGGCGGACGAAAATCCTGAACCTTGTGACAGTGCGTTAGCAGAACACAATGTCGGTCGATGTTAAAGACAATGTGAACGGACATGGTTCAAAGCGTGCTAAATTTCAGTGGCAGGAAACATTAATAAACTTTGTAGCAGCCCAAGAGTAATAAATTGCTGATTTAATTCAACATTCCAAGATGGCTACGTAACCGTTCGCCAAGCCAACGCCCAGAGTTGGAGGAGCAGATTAATCTACCACGCAAGCGCCAACATTCGCGCCTGTGCACTATTTTCGACTTACCAGCTATGACCCTGACGATAGCGCATATTCCATAAACGAATGGCTTAAGTGAGGCTAACCAAAATAAAAAAACGAACTCAGCGTTAGAGATAACTTCATGGTCGCTAATTTGAGCAAAGCATCTAAGAATCGCGGTTATTGTTATTGTTATGACTGGCGACTTCTTTCTCGAACGTGGCAAGACTTTGTGATGACCTAATTGTTGCATTCGCTGACAAGAAAACACCAGCTGCTCGTGAATACAAGGCTACGCTTCAATGCCATGATTGTAACTCACCATTGTGAAAATCAAAAATTGTGGATCATCACTAAATTTTAATAAAGCTTTGCTGTGGCATTCAGTTCCGGTTTAGACAATTCAAAAGCCCGTTTTGCCATTCACATACAAAATCCTAATTCCGAACGTGAACTCATAAAATTACTCAACGAATTTGATGCGATCAGTGTTGAGACCTCGAGAATTACGAAAAATGCAGAGATCCTTACAAAACCAAGAAGTCAGTTTAAAGATTGACGAGAAGCCGAACGTTTCAAGCCAAACAAAATCTTAAATGTACCTTTCTTTAAATGAGACCACCAGAAACACCAACAAAATCTATGTCGGAGAATATAACAGGCGAGTACATTTAACGCGGTTATTACTTATAAAAAATCCGACAGTATTAGTGCATTAATTGTAAAAAAATGGGCCAAGCCGAATCCAATTGTTGGTATTAACAAGCCTAAGAAAATATTTGTGTTAAAAAAAGTGACGCTATCTAAACTCGACACCGATAGCCGTGTTATTATACTGTGAACAAACTCAGTCATTAAAATACCTTATTGAGAGTGATGTTGACAGTTCAATAATTAAACATTTCGTAGTAAAAACATTAAAAGAAACGAATAGGCCAGCTGATCCATGTGCTTTTGTTATGAATTGGAATTCAATGTTTAGAATATCGATCTTTGTGATTTTGCCGACTATTACGTTAGAGGTCGTTCCAAATAATGTGATTCCTGAAGATTATTAGAAGCAATGTCATATGCCGACCTTGTTTAGGTGTTGAGAAAAATGTCAACACGATTAAGTTACATCAAGACCTGCTCAACATTCCAAGTGTTTACAATAAAAAATTGAACGATATGAAAATTAATCGATTAGAATTAATAGACACTTTTAAAATACAAGTGAATAATCTTTTAATATTTTACAAGAATAAATCTCCTGACCACATAACTACCGGAAAAATGTCAATTTAGATTAAAATGCAGTACTCCAGTAGCGTATCGACGAAGGCGATTAGCGTATCCAGACAAAATTCAGCTGCAGAAAATTATAAACAGTGAAATTATCCGCAGAAGTCACTTAAAATGATGGTGGGTGAGGTTTTCTGGGTTTTCCTCATTTGTAAGTCAAATGGCGGTCATCTTTAAGTCGTCCCGGAGCGTTACTAGAAATAAAATGATATCCGTTATTTCCATACACAAGCTCAGTCAACTTTGGAGATTGAAATTCACTGTAAGTAAAAGGGGTGAATTAGGGAGAATATTACTATTGTATTATAAAATATAATAGTCCTATTGTGCTATTAAAAAAAAAGTTTTGAAGATCAAATTAATGTTTTTAAAATATTTTACCACGTTGGACATGAAGTCAAGCTTTTATCAAATGGAAATAGAAGAAAGTTCTAAACAGGTAACTGCTTTTGTTACTAAACCTATTGCATGCTATAGTAACCGTACGACTGATTGTGAATCAAGGTAACATTTTTACAATCTAAAGACTCTTGTTATAGTGAAATCGGTTGAACACTTTCTTGTGTATCTGTACAGTGTGCATTCAATAGTATATACAGACTGTAATTCGGTACGAGAAAGAGCTGTAAACAAATTATATACGCGCGCGGCACGTTGGTGTGATAAGTTATAGAATTAAAACTTTTCTATTGAGTACCACCCTGGACATAAAATGTAACATATAGATTATTAAAAAAATCCAGTGAATTATGTAAGCGATTTAAAAGTGTGCCCGTTAAAAACAATAAACAAACAAACAAAATTACCGATAAGCATACGCTCCGAGATTTCCAGCAAAGTGATACGATTTGTCATCAGATAATTAATAAGCGGGGCTTTGACATTGACCTACCTAATTGTTAAATAGGACAACTATAAACAAAACTCCGAAAATATAGTATGCAGCGCGATTATTGTTTATTCTGACTTTGTATAATGATGAGTCTTCACATATAGGATAGAATAAGGTATTCAGAGACTATTTATTTATTATTTTATATTGGCCGAAAATGGGTCAGTGCTTTAAAAAAAAATACATCACTTGACGTGAATTTTGGTAACATGGAGAAAAGTCACATAACATTTTAGACACATAGTATATTAATCATGCAGGTTCTTTAGTGAACTCTAGTGGTTGTATTCAAATATTAGTTATAATCGATGCATTTTCAAAATATTGCAAGCTAGGAACAATTTCTAAAGATTCCATATGTTGTCTAATATCAATTATTGAAGAAATGAGAAAACCAATATGATTTATTATAGCTGCTGCATTTAATTCAATAACTTACAAAAACTTTCTTAGTAAACGTAACGTGCAGATTGATTACATAGTAACCGGAGTGCCACGTGGAAATGGTAGAATGTGTAATGATTAAATCTCTTTAAATTGTTATGAGCAACACTCTTAGCAGAAAAAAAAACCAGTAAATAGCAGTAGAAGAGGCCGTCGTAGTATAACAATGCAAAAAAAAAAAATTGATGACCGTCAAACCAAGGTCAACGATTCAATGAAACTAGGCGTCGAGCCACATTATTTAAGACAGGCGATATCGTGGCAATTGAAGATTCACAGCCCGCAGGTGGAGGAAAATTGAGGCCAAAATACAAAGGGCCTTACACAGTTGGAGAGGTATTACCACATGAAATATATCAACTTCACAAAGCGACAGCGAATAACTGTAGCCGCTCAAGATCAGTTGCTATGGTCATCGAAGCAATTATAAAAAAAGGTGAGTGGAAATCCCACCAAATTTAACTAAATAAATTATGATAATAAATAGGCACTAGGGTTTAGTGTTGTATAGCACTAGCGTTTAGTGTTAGGGTGGCAATCCCACCAGATGTTCCAGAATGAATCATGATAATAAATTAACACTAGGGTTTAGTGTTGTAGCACTAGTGTTTAGTGTTAGGGTGGCAATCCCATCAGATGTTCCAGAATAAATCATGATAATAAATTAACACTAGGATTTAGTGTTGTAGCACTAGTGTTTAGTGTTAGGGTGGCAATCCCACCAGATGTTCCAGAATGAGTCATGATAATAAATTACCACTAGGGTTTAGTGTTGTAGCACTAGTGTTTAGTGTTAGGGTGGCAATCCCACCAGATGTTCCAGAATAAATCATGATAATAAATTAACACTAGGGTTTAGTGTTGTAGCACTAGTGTTTAGTGTTAGGGTGACAATCCCATCAGATGTTCCAGAATAAATCATGATAATAAATTAACACTAGGATTTAGTGTTGTAGCACTAGTGTTTAGTGTTAGGGTGGCAATCCCACCAGATGTTCAAGAATGAGTCATGATAATAAATTACCACTAGGGTTTAGTGTTGTAGCACTAGTGTTTAGTGTTAGGGTGGCAATCCCACCAGATGTTCCAGAATAAATCATGATAATAAATTAACACTAGGGTTTAGTGTTGTAGCACTAGTGTTTAGTGTTAGGGTGGCAATCCCACCAGATGTTCCAGAATAAATCATGATAATAAATTAACACTAGGATTTAGTGTTGTAGCACTAGTGTTTAGTGTTAGGGTGGCAATCCCACCAGATGTTCCAGAATGAATCATGATAATAAATTAACACTAGGGTTTAGTGTTGTAGCACTAGTGTTTAGTGTTAGGGTGGCAATCCCACCAGATGTTCCAGAAAAAAATCATGATAATAAATTAACACTAGGGTTTAGTGTTGTAGCACCAGTGTTTAGTGTTAGGGTGGCAATCCCACCAGATGTTCCAGAATAAATCATGATAATAAATTAACACTAGGATTTAGTGTTGTAGCACTAGTGTTTAGTGTTAGGGTGGCAATCCCACCAGATGTTCCAGAATGAATCATGATAATAAATTAACACTAGGGTTTAGTGTTGTAGCACTAGTGTTTAGTGTTAGGGTGGCAATCCCACCAGATGTTCCAGAAAAAAATCATGATAATAAATTAACACTAGGGTTTAGTGTTGTAGCACCTGTGTTTAGTGTTAGGGTGGCAATCCCACCAGATGTTCCAGAATAAATCATGATAATAAATTAACACTAGGGTTTAGTGTTGTAGCACTAGTGTTTATTGTTAGGGTGGCAATCCCACCAGATGTTCCAGAATAAATCATGATAATAAATTAACACTAGAGTTTAGTGTTGTAGCACTAGTGTTTAGTGTTAGGGTGGCAATTCCACCAGATGTTCCAGAATAAATCATGATAATAAATTAACACTAGGGTTTAGTGTTGTAGCACTAGTGTTTAGTGTTAGGGTGGCAATCCCACCAGATGTTCCAGAAAAAATCATGATAATAAATTAACACTAGGGTTTAGTGTTGTAGCACCAGTGTTTAGTGTTAGGGTGGCAATCCCACCAGATGTTCCAGAATAAATCATGATAATAAATTAACACTAGGGTTTAGTGTTGTAGCACTAGTGTTTAGTGTTAGGGTGGCAATCCCACCAGATGTTCCAGAATAAATCATGATAATAAATTAACACTAGAGTTTAGTGTTATAATACTAGCGTTTAGTGTTAGGGTGGCAATTCTACCAAATGTTTCTGAATAAATTATGATAATAAAGTAATACTAGAGTTTAGTTTTATAACACTAGCGTTTAGTGTTTAAAAATAAAGGTAGTTAGTGGCAATCCCACCAAGGCTAATTGAAAAGGTAGTTAGTGGCAATAGCACCAAGGTTAAATTGAAAAGGTAGTTAGTGGCAATCCCACTATGTTTACTGCAATGGTGGCAATCCCACCAACATTAATTGAAAGAGTAATTAGTGGCAATCCCACTAATGTGTACTGTAATGGTGACAATCCCACCAACATTTATTGAAAGAGTATTAAGTGGCAATTAATGGTAATGGTGGCCATTCCACCAACGTTGATTGAAAGAATGACTAGTGGCGATCCCACTATGTTTACTGTAATCGTGGCAATTCCACCAACATTAATTAAAAGTGTAATTAATCATTTAGCGTCTAAAAAGAACATTAGTGATAATGTTCATAAGTCGTAACAGTAGTTATGAATAAAAGTTTATCTAGGGCGATTTTCTTATTTTTCATGGGTCAATCTATTGTGTATTTTACTTAATGAATGGGCCTAATATCAATCTAATTGGGTTGACACATAGGTTTTAATTTTAGTTTATGAAAGAGTTGACTGTCAATTCATTTATTATGACAGCTTTTAATCTGCATTCAATAGGCGAGTTCGGATAGTCAGGGGCTGGAGCGGGACAAAAGCAGAGTTTTTTTAGGGTGCGTTTAAATGACATTTAAGCATGTTAAACTGTCACTAATCAGACTAAACCGAACGCTAAAAGGGTCGTTTGGAGTAAAAAGTGTTAAAGGAGTTAAAGGAACTTGGCAGACCGAACACAATGAATAGAGGAAGTGGTGTATGTGTGTGTGCCTGTGTCAATAGACTTTATGTCAATTTAGACTATTATATCCTTTATTATAAAAACAAAATTCATATACACAGTAATTTTAGTTTAATGTCAATCCAATTGGGTCAATAAGGCAGGTATATGTTAAAATTATATATTGTGGATCATTCTGAAAACTTACTTGGTCTATAGACAGAGGGGTAGCCACCAAACACAGTTGTTCAATAATGATAATCCAGGGTGCTGACCTAATTTGTCTAACAGGAATTTGTAACTGAATTTTGCCAATAAAACCTGTTTTGATATCAGCAGGTAATCCCAAATGACACAATGCATCTTTTTTCAGTGGCAAATTTTCTAATTCAACTTTTCCTATAGAATTAAATTTCATACTTAAGATCATTTAAAAAAAATGTATTTATTTCTTACCTGACAATAAAGCAATACTGAGTTGATCAGTATTCAATTCAACATATTTTCCTAAATAAGTATTTAATATCCAAGCTACTAAGCCTTCCAACATCTTATTGTTTAAAATTATCACAAATTTCACAGTTTAAAGTTAGACGAGAAGAAATAATTTTCTCTGAAACTTGTTAACTTCCGTAATAATAAGATAACTAAACATTATAGTGAAACCTTTGATTTCGATCATAAAAAGTTAATCTATAAATCTGTTTATCAAATTATCAAAATATTCCTTTTCATTAAATTATGATCTCACTTAACCTAAAACCAACAACATAACAACTTGTGACAGTGACACTAGTTTGAGATTGAGCAGTGTTGCCAGATCACCAAAACCAAATTATTGTAGAACAGAAGTAAAAGTTGGAAATGCTTTTGCCAGTTCTCCCACTTTATAACACATAAATTGACAGGTTGTCAGCGGATCTCACCGAAGTGGACGCGATACATTGGCGTACAAAATTATTTTATAGATGTTAATAACAATTTTGAGTAAATAGTTTAATAAATTGTGAATAGCTGTTGAAATTTTTTAAAATTATAATTAGAATATTATAATACATGTTTAATAATTATTTATAATCCATAAATACATGCGATTGTCCGGTTCCGCCGATAACAATTTAAAATTACTTATTCTATGAAACGACACTGGCAGGTAAACATTACTGTGAAATTCTCGGAGCCGCCCGACGTGGTTTGACGTTTACCCCCTCTCTACCTACCAAAAGACTTTTCAACTTTTACTTTCTCTATACCATTATTGTACTGTACAATTCTGTAGAAACTTATCGTTTTTTTTTCATGATTTTATCGTACAAAACTGACCTTATTAGTGTGACGTCATCGAATGGTTACTTTAGGCCCAGTGCTAGGGTTGCCACTACCTGTCCTTTTTTGAAAATTACAGTCCCTTTTTGAAAAGGACAGTCCTTTTTTGAAGCAAAAGGTCCTTGCGACTTTTTAAAGCTTAAAATGTCCTCTTTTACGGCATATGTCCTGTTTTACTATTTGATATCTTTGAAAGGGACATGGCTTGTACAAAAATTATACAACCCATATAGCACAAACACATTTCGGAAATATTTCAACAATGTTACAACAATGTTACATTGAAACATTTGCAATGTTGCATAAATATTACGAAACATCCCAGAAACATTTCTGAAATATGCCTGAAACGTAAAAATGTCCTCTAAATATAATATTTCACAGTAATATTTCTGAAATAAAAATTAGAAATCTTTTAGAAATATTAAATAGTAATATTTCAGAAACAAATTATTTGATTAACGATAGTTTTATTAATATTGTTTTAAATTAACTATGAAAATCCACCTAAGCAAGCATTATTTATGTAGTTCTCACCTTAATTTCTAGACATATTCTGCTTCCCATATAACAAGTTCACAATGCATGAATATCCAAAACCAACAACTCAAATCTATAATTATTTAGAGGCTTGTTTCTAGCTGTTGGCTGGACAGGGACATGATAAAATAAAACTACATTTTCTTTTTACAAATCAGAAATTATTCATTAATTTTTGGCCTTTTACAACATAACCCCTTTAGTAATCTTTTGTGTAACAAGTATACCATGTTTCAGAAACATTTTCAGTGAAATATTTAACTAAAATATTTCAGAAATTTGTGCTTGAAATGTTGTATGTTTGAAACGTTTGAAATATTTCTGAAACATTTCTGTGTGTTGTATGGGAAGCTGAGAACCTTTTTTTAGAAGCTCGGTAGAAGGACGAGGACTTTTTGTTGTTACACACTTGTCGACTTTTTTTTTTATTATCTTTTTTTTCTTTTTTTTTTTCTTTTTTTTTTTTCTTTTTTTTTTTCTTTTTTTTTTTTTCTTTTTTTTTTCTTTTTTTTTTTCTTTTTTTCTCTTTTTTTTCTTTTTTTTTTCTTTTTTAGAAGTTCAGTAGAAGAATGAGGATCATTTGTATACCAGAAACCCTATCAGCACCATAGTCTTTAATTCACTTTTCAAAAAGGTGGCAACCCTACCCAGTGCCTAGGTAGAATATCTACACTGGCAATATTGAGGTTTAAGTGGTTAGGGTCGATTCCACTGTTGTGTTAATTGGAGATTAAAATGACATTGTTAATGTAAAAATGTCATTTTAAACTTCGTTTAACACAACGGGTGGAATCGATCCTTAGAGCTCGTTCAAACCTAGTTCAGACAAAGTACACAGCGGAATCCGCGCGGATCAACGCCTTAGGTAGGGTTACTCATGCACCCAGCAAAATAAAGATTAAGGGTCGATTCCACCGTTGTGTTTAACTAAGTTTAAGTTACTAAGGACCGATTCCACCGTTGTATTAAACGAAGTTTAAAATGACACTTTTACATTAACAATGTCATTTTAATCTCCGTTTAACACAACAGTGGAATCGACCCTAAGGGTCGATTCCACCGTTGTGTTAAACTAAGTTTAAATTACTAAACGAAGATTAAAATGACATTTTTACATTAACAATATCATTTTAATCTTCGTTTAGTAATTTAAACTTTGTATAACACAACGGTGGAATCGACCCTAAGCTAAGTTTAAAATTACATTTTTACATTAACATGCATGGTTTGATCCAACAAGCGCGAAAACGATAATATTTCGGTACAAAATTGGTACACCATCATGCGCACATAGTTTGTTCTATTACTTTATTAAATAAAGTAAGCCCGGTCCTGTGTAGATGTTTAATTTGCTGTGGTTAAAAAAAATAAAAATATTGTAGTCGCCATTATAAAAATGTACTGTAAGAAAATCAAGATGGTGCCATTAAATATTATTACATTATTTTATTTATTGATCCACGTAATATTTAAATGTGCAGTAACATTTATTAAAATCCGATATACAGGCTGATATTCTAGCTAAGAAAAGCTATATAAAAAAAGAGAGTCTGTTCCTGAAATTTTTTAAAATTAAATTACTGTTTTGATTAATCTAAGAAAGTGTAACTTTTGTACAAAATTTTATCAAAATATATCTAGCCGTTCAAACAAAATGGCCGATTTTAGTTTTGGCAAAAAATCATAAAACACCCCATATCTCAGAAACGAGTTAGATTAAAGGCTAAGTATGGGGGTGTTTTGAACTCAGCTAAGTGTACTCTACCTCCCATTAAGCTGTGTCCGTTTAAATCTGAAATACCCTGTATATAGTCAAAAAAACTTTTTCTATTTCCAATCAAAATGAGTAATTTGGGTCATACAAAATATTGCGAGGGTATCTGTCGTCTGTCTGGGACACCATAACTGAAAAACCGTTAAACCTATTTTAATCATATTTGACACAAATATGCCCTGACGCCACGCGATAAGATCATTAGTTTTTCGTGGGGCGTGAAGGCTCAGGAAGGAGGTAGCAACGGAGCTTAGATTAAAAAAAAACGTCATAAGTCATGAACCATAATGCGGTTTACGTCTGGATGGAGAATTAAATTTCCAAAAAAAAAATGGTATTTACATTAAATTTTGTCAGATGCGTAGTTTTTGAGGTATTTAAAAATTTAGAAAAAAAAATATAAAGAAGCGAACCGCAGCAGCTAGCTAGATGCGGTTTTCACACTTGTTTAGATTTTTTTTTTAATAGGAATATAATATTGTGTGAACGGCTATAATACGTGCCTGCTGGCGCCAAGTTTTTATTATGAAAAGTTATAATAATAATCCAATTCACAAAACTACAAAACATATCATCTATATCATCCCCTATTTCATTAGAACTCTTTTGATTTACACTAATATCTGTTACTGCAGGAATGTTTGTTGAATTATTATATATGCAACTGCCTACGCCACTGCTAGATATATTTTTATTGTTTTCACTAAAAAAAACTCTCGTTTTCCATGACCGATGGTAACTCACAAACACTGGCTTGGTTGTAGTATTTTCAGCTAGTTTCAAAATTAATTTAGTTCTTTTCGACATATTTAATTATCAAAACCCCACTTTTCGAATTTTTGGTAGATACGGCGTTTTTGCTAAGCACGGCATTATAGTAATTAGTAAATGACTAAGTATTCGTTATATTATCAGATAAGGACCTGATAAGGAATTGATTACCTACGAGTGGTCAGAATTATTAAATTAGGAAACGCACCTTTTTTATTTTTTTTTTATTCAATAGCAGTTGAACATTGTGTAGTTTTGTTCATATTATAGCCGTAGAAAAAATACAAATATCTAATCGCAGGATCAAATGTATATTTTCCAAAATTCCAACATTATTAACTTTAAAGTTTTATTTTCAAATTTATCATGCAATCTGTAAATCACCTGCACTATTTTCACTAATTTTACCTCTTCTCTCAGTTTCATTTTACCTTTGATTTTGCTATACAATGATTTTGCTTTACTTTATTGTGATACAGCTGCTATAAGGATTGCATAGCTTTCAGGAGATTAATAATTGCCAAGCGAATAATCATGTTTTACGACGACGCTGCGAAGGAGTGACTAAAAGCTGCTCTCCGAACCGTAGTGTAATATTATTCCGTTGGCGCTGCCTTTATAAAATAAAGTTTTACCGTCAACTGTCAATCTCGTTCATTCATAACCCGGTGAAAAACAAATCTAGTTTTTGTGGTTATCAAGTTATCATTTATAAATTATTCGTAAATAAATAATATGGTTGTATCTTGTAGTAGTTGTTCTTTGGCGTTTAGTACACAGTCATCTTTAAATAGACATTTGAAATCATATCATAATGTATTAAATAATATTATTTCATATGATTACAAAGTATGGAATTCAAAGTGTAACGAATGTTTATGTTCTTTTAAATTTATTAAAGATTTGAGGAATCATTTGATAGAAAAACATAATTATCAAGTCGAAACAGTTGCACAGGAATTTGAAAGTTTAGAAGGTAATATATATAATAATTAGTCATGTGCAAAATAATATATCTCTTCTATTACCAATTTATTTTAGATTTTAACATATGGCTTTCTACTGAAGAAGAGAGTAATAATGTGCAGTATGTTAAAGCAAGAGGGCAAAAAAAAGATGTTCAGTACTACAATTGTAATCGAAGTATTACAAGTAAGCATGGTGAGTATGAAATGTTTCATTGTCTATTTTGGGTAGACACTTTGACCCAAAATGTAAACAGTTTATTTTGGTATTGTTCTTCATTTTTTGAAAAACTTTATTTTTTTTTAGATAAACAATCTCTGAAGCGTCCACTTAAAAGCCAAGGAAGCTGTAAAATTGAAACAACGTGTATTAGCCAGATTAAAGTGGATAATAACAAGGATAAGATACTTGTAACATATTATAAAACACATTATAATCATGAAATTGATGTACAGCATTTGAGAATCTTGTCAAAAGATAGAACTGATATAGGAGTTAAATTAAAATCAGGGGTGTCTGTAAGTAGGATTTTAAATGATATTCGAGATAATATCAGTGGGACACAACTAAAGAGGTGTGACATTATCACAAGAAAAGATATACACAATATTAAAACAGCATTCAACATTAATTGTGAGGAGGAAGGAAGGAGACACACAGATGATGTAATTAGTATTGATTTATGGATACAAGAACAAGAAAGTTGTGATACTAATTGTGTACTCTTTTATAAAAAACAAGGAGTTGATATGGGTGTTTTAGATAAAGATGATTTTTGTCTTATAATAATGAGTAAATCACAGGAGTACATGCTTAAGACATTTGGAAGCAATATAATAGCCGTGGATAGTACCCACGGACTGAATAATTACGATTTTAATTTAACAACCGTAATGGTAGTAGATGAATATGGTTCAGGTTTCCCAGCAGCATGTATGTTTTCCAATAAAAATGACACACATATCAACGAATTGTTCTTTTCTTCTATAAAAAGTAAATTAGGTTATTCTATACATGCAAACACTTTCATGTCTGATATTACAGGAGTGTTTTACAATGCCTGGAAAATAATTATGGGAGCTCCTTGTCATCAACTATATTGTGCCTGGCACATTGATAGAGCTTGGCAAAAAAATTTGAATAAAATTAACAATATGGAGAAACGCAAGTGGGTGTATAAAACTATTAAGTATCTCCAAGTAACTCTAGATGAAACCAATTTTTTGTACCTCCTTAACAGGACTTTAAATATTTTAAAAGATGATGAGGATACTAAGAAGTTTGGCTTATACTTTGAACAATATTATAGTGATAATTATAAGTTGTGGGCTTCCTGTTTCCGAAAATCCTGCAATATTAATACAAATATGCATTTAGAGTCGATGCACAAAACTTTAAAATATTTCTATCTAGATGGAAAAAAAGTGCAAAGATTAGATAAAGGACTTCATTTTTTACTGAAATATATTAGAGATAAGCTAATTGAACGGTTAATAAAAAACACAAAGGGCAAAGCAACTGCACATACTAAAAAGATTGTTGATAGGCACAGGAATGCAATAGCAAACTCTGACTCTTTTAGTGCACATGTTAATTCTGAACACATGTGCATTATAAAAGTAAATAAAATGTCATATGAGGTATCTAAAATTTCAAATAATATTTGTTGCCATTTAGATTGTAAATTTTGTCATATATGTATTCATACCTATAGCTGCCAGTGTACAATCTTTTATTTAAAAAATACTATTTGTGAACATATTCATTATGTAGCTTTTAATAATTTACTTAATAATAATAAAAACATTCAAATAACTGATTTAACTGAAATCAATAACTTAGAAATAAAGACTCACATGGAAACCTTAACAAAATATAGCACAGCAACTAAAAATAATGAGATAAGTATAAAAGAAAAAATTCAAAGTAAAAATTAATGAAATATCTTTAAAGTGTACTGATATTACAGATGATACTGTATTGAATGAGGTACTTAATTATTTAAAGAAAGGAAGTGCCATAATAGATATATGTAAAGTAAGAACACCATGTTTAATTACAAAGAATAGTAGTGAACCTCCCAATAAAAAAAACAAACAGATTAAAACAAACAAATTGATAAAAAAGCCTAGTGAAGAAGAAAATAATGTAATAGATAATTTGTTGAATAACCGGTTATATATTAACAAAGGAGAAGCAGATCATGATTATTTATAATGTGTATAATGTTATGTTGGGAATGGGGTGTTAATACACTGCGACCTAAAAGATCTATTGTGCCCCCTTCTGTCGCTAATGCACCAAGGACATGTCTCAATGCCTATAACAACCCTTCAAGGAAGAGTAGGATTTGGAGTGGCTTCAAGTTAGGTAAATCTCCCTCTTCTATTTGATATCCTCCTAGGTATAGTGCCCTTGGATTCTGGAGTGGTACACATTCAGTTAGAATGTGAATGGAGGTTTCGTCCTCTTCCTCACAGAATATGCACTCACTATCCTCTACTAATCTTAGTTTACTTAGGTGTCCTTTTAGTCGGCAATGCCCGGTAAGGATCCCTGTTACAATACGTAGCCTGTTCTTGCTCAGACAGATGCAGGCTTTCGATCTTTTCTGGTTATATTCACCCAGAAGTATCTTAGCCTGTCTCAGCCCCAAGAGATTGTTCCAATTATCGGTTCTTCTAATGTGTATAATATAACAATATGTATATTTATTTTTAAATACTAGTAAATAAATACTTTCACGATTAGAATATTTTGTTTTATTAAAAAATATATTTTTTTAATGATATACAATTATTTCATTACCTAACAATGCAAAAAAAATATAAGGAAATAATACGTTATAGAATAAAATGATTTCAAAATATAGCTTCAAATTTAAATTAAAGCGCCACTTTTAACGTCAACAACTTGCAGCGCCTTTAACGGTAATATAATTAACTACGGTTCGGAGAGCAGCTTTTAGTCACTCCTCGCTGCGATACAAGGACGAACGAAGATCTCCTGCAACTCATGGTTTCCTAGCATCTACGGACGTTATCCAGCAACACATAATTTTACGTTTCTCTAGTCTAGTTTAATATTATTATTAATATTTTGTTATATAGACAACTGCATGGCAACAGCTAGCTATTTTTATTATGTAGCACCCAAATAGGTAGAGTTATTTGTGTAAGGACCGATTTCATCGTTGTGTTAAACGAAGTTTAAAATGACATTTTTACATTAACAATGTCATTTAATCTCCGTTTAACACAACGGAGGAATTGGCCCTAAACTAGTGCAAAAAGTATGTGCAAATATTTGTTGCACATGTTGCATAGCTTCACCCGACATTTTTTTCTACGATCCAATTACATTATTTGTTTTTATTTCAAATTTTATTAGAGTATTTTTACATTTTAGCATGGACAAATTAAATGTTTCCTAAACTGTAGTACATAGGTGTAGTAATAAGATGTCCTTCCACCTTAAAAGCTTAATATAAAATTTGCTTGGAAGTATTGTTGGTCAGAATACACCATAAAATTTTTGTCTTATAGACACTGGGACTGTTTATATGTGGAATGATGGAATGGTGTACTTATTTTTAACGCCAGAGGCATACGACTTTTTATTTAAATTTTCTTTATAGACCTGTCTGCAAGTCCGGTCCTGCAAATCACATACCTTCGATCAACATATAATATATGTCACGGTTGGATGCCCAAATATCTTAATCTTTCTCGTGGTTATTTAGATTTTGGGAAAAAATATTTGGTTTTTTAAATTTTGACACCTTCTCCGTAACGAAGCAGAATCGGACATATGTTGATATGAACAAGTATTAAACGTAATTAAAAAAAAAACCGACTTCAAAATCGTGCACATCTTAACCAAATTTATATGGGACCACACCTGAGGTACCCCCTTATACTAACAAAAAAAGAATCTTAGAAATTGGACAAGGTGGTAAGGAATAACCGCTGAACATACATTAAAAAAAAAATATTACGACGAATTGAGAACCTCCTCCTTTTTTGAAGTCGGTTAAAAAAATAGTCTTATTTTTATGTGAGGAATCTACCCTCGAACATTGTTTTTGTAACACCCTAAATAGAAGGTATAATGCGGGTCCAAGGACTCTCTCCCTTCAGGTACCCCAGAATGGATAGGAGTGGTGTTTGCGCGCCTGCCTTATTTTTGTTTCAAAGAATCTGCAAGATAGATAAGTGAAAATAATTGTTTTAAAGTGAAATAAATATGAATCTTACTAACGAATTGCAGAATAGAGCTCGTATCCAAATTTGTTATTAGAATCAATAATCTGATGTGTCCAACATATTACTTTCCGGTCTAGTTATTACAAGGCTCTTTCCAGTTATTTTGTACAACCTACTGTATCACCCCTGTAAATGTTTAGAGGATACATACATTTTACTCGAAACATTTTTTAAATTTTAAATTTTTTGTTATATTATATATTCATTGCCAACGGAAATACTGAAAAATTAAAATTTTTCCTACGCTCCATTTTAGAGAAATCATGTATAAAATAAAAATTATAGAGAATTAAATCGCAAACAACTTTTGTTTGAATACTGACAATTTTAGGAAAATGATGCATATGTCAAAAATTATAGAGAATAACGTTTCAAGCAATTTTTATTTGAAATTTTTCTTCTCCAAGGATAAATAACAGATATATTCAACATTCAACATTCAAAACACACACACACACACACACACACACACACACACACACACACACACACACACACACACACACACACACACACACACACACACACACACACACACACACACACACACACACACACACACACACACACACACACACACACACACACACACACACACACACACACACACACACACACACACACACACACACACACACACACACACACACACACACACACACACACACACACACACACACACACACACACACACACACACACACACACACACACACACACACACACACACACACACACACACACACACACACACACACACACACACGCGCGCGCGCACGCACGCACGCACCCACGCAGGCACGCACGCACGCACGCACGCATGCACGCACGCACGCACGAACACCCGTTTTCGAGAAATTTGATAAAATGTGCAAAATTCTGATTTTTATGAAAATTTTTTGAGGATCCGCGAGCGGTATTCGAATACTTAAGAAAAAAAAGATCCGTGATCCGGATTCGCCGAGGAAATCCTTAAGGATTCGTATTCGAATCACCAATTTATATTAGTCTCGGATCCTTTTAGTGACCAAACTACGCCGGCGCGAACGGTCGACTCACGCTTTGACTTGTCGCGAAGTGTAAACCATAGATAAATTAATATTAATTTATCTATGGTGTAAACTGAAACAGACTGAGACTGAAGACCGATTGTTAATATTTAGAAGACAAACGTAACAATCTACAAATTAATGTCAAAGAAGGCAGCAGAGCACCTAGACAATTTTGAGTTGAAACCTATGCCATACTTTTAGGTTATTTTAAAGCTATTTTTATACCTTATTCAAAAATTTTATGCTCCTCGCTTTTTGCAAAAATCAAGGTTCTCTGCTAGCTTCGAAAGAAGCCAGCAGAGCACCTCGGGTTTTTAAAGCTTTTTTCTAAAAACAACCACACCGCATTTTTAGGCTATTTTTAGGCTTTTGAAATATTTTTAAACTTTACTGAAAAATTGCTATTTATAAATAATTCAGGGTGCTTTGTTAGAACAAAGTCAGCAGAGCACCTCGGTTTTTAAAGCTTTTTTTCTAAAAACAACCACACCGCATTTTTAGGCAATTTTTAGGCTCTTGAAATATTTTAAAACTTTACTAAAAATTGCTGTTTTTAAATAATACATGGTGCTTTGTTGGAACGAAGTTAGCAGAGCACCTCGGTTTATTTTTTTCTGGAAAAATCCACTTGTCACATGTTTAAGCTATTTTTAGGCTCTTAAAATATTGTAAAACTTTTCGAGAGAAATAGTGTTTTTTAAAAAATACTGGGTGCTTTGTTGGAACACTTGCCTTCCTTCGTCTGGTGAAGTCTAACGATTATTATTTTTGTTTGCAGGTATAATCGGCGCCCCTCGAAGGACTTTGAAATTTTGGTGCTATGTAAGGTCAACCTAAAGACATTTTTGCTTCATTGTTTATTATTTTGTTTTTTGTATTAAAATAAAATATATGTTTTGTAGATTCTAATTTTTTTAAGGTTCATATTTATAAAAAAAAAATAAGTTTATTTTTTCAACATCTTCTTGTATCAACCATTCGTATGCAAATCATAGTCCGTAATAGACACATAAGTTGATATTGATATTAGATTCGGAATCATACATAATACCATGGTATGACACTGACAGTGATTCGTATTCGTATTCCAAAAAAATGGATTTCAATCAATTGATTTGAATCCTTTTTTTACTGCAAAAAGTATTCGGACATATGATTCGAATCACATCTCGTGATTTAAATCAATTTTTTGAGGATTCGTCCCAGCTCTGCTCTATTTGTATGATTACTTCAAATACTAACACTATAGTTTGTCATAAAGTGAAGCTGTGAAAAAGAGTTATTTTGACTCATGCACAAAGGCGCATATTATTATTTTGTACGACGATGGTGCGAAGGAAACTTGGCGTATTTTTGTGTTTAAAATGGTGATAGATTGTGGATACTATGAATTAAAATGGAATAAAATAGAATAAGCTAATGTATAGGCTTCAGTGTTATCACTTGATAGTTTAAGTATTGCCAATTTAAGAAAATTTTATGGGATTTACACAATATATGCTTCTCTTTTCTCATATTTATTTTATCTTCAGTCATAGTATCGGTTTGGACCAAGAATAAAGAAGATTCGGACCTTAATTTTAATTAAATATAACAAAATATTTAGCAGAGGTTATTTTGAAATTTGATGTTTGGAAATGATCTTTTCTGTATAGAAATGTTTTATTAAGCAAAAGTAAAAGTTATTAGAGAAGAGTAGACAATCCTTATGGATTGTCTTCAGTGGGGATTCTGATATTCAAATAAAAGTGTCTTGACTCACTAAATGCAATTTTTAAGAGTGAGAGTAAACGACACGACTAACGTATGTGTCTATACGATTTGAATCTTCTTTAGTGAATAAAGTGAATGTGACCTGAACTTCGACTGTGCTAACGCTTATCGCTTCGCAGAAATAAACATGAAGGTGAGTTACTTTCTTTTACTTTCGAAACGGAAATACATTAATGAAGACGATTTAACAATTTAAATATTGGTTGTTTAATTTTAATATTAAAAAAAATAGTCTCAAATTTTAAATTACTGAAATAATCAATTTAATAAGCAATTTAACACAGACACAAACAAAAAGAAATTAAAGATTCTGCTTTCGATAATGTTTACGTCAGTTATTAAATTATTTCAAAAAGAAAACTTCCCTAAAAATTTTAAAAAATATAGGTCCAGCAAAAGTTAGAGGTGAATACATTTTCGCATATTTATTATTTTAAATTACGTCCATTATTAGCTCATCATTAAAAAATTATCAATTAGCGCTTTATTTGGTTTTGAAATAATTATTGATTACAATCTATGACTGAAGTTTCACGAGCCATTAATTAACTACTTATAGGTTTATCGCACCTCTTCGAGATTTTTACCCCATTTATGTACACAGCTTAATAATTACGACGGTCATTTTGAAATTGGAATATTTGAAACAATTTTTTTTTCATTGGTGTCTTTGGCTTCAATAACTAAGGTCATTAGCCTCGTGTTCTATGTTGGTTATGGATTGTACTAGTACTCCATAGTGCAGGCGTATTAGTACTCTAATACTCCTACACCTCTACAGACAGGCCTTGTTACTGTTTCCTTGCGCCACTTTAGGAACAGCACTGTTAATTAGAACCCAACAGTGAATGGTCGAGCGGGGAATCCTACCAAGGCATCAGAATTAATTTTAAATAAAAAAATCCTGGCCAACGATGGGATTCGAACCTGGGACCCTTGGATCCGCAGGCAGAGACTCTACCACTGAGCCACCCACCCCCCTATTTAAAACAATGAATTTTATTTAAAATGAGAAAAACCAAACATGGTAGATTTACACAAGAACTTTTGTTTAAAAAATAAATATTAAAAATTACACAATTGTTTCGAAGTACTTCTTCGAAACAATTATTGTCGTGTATTTTTTATTTTATTTTATAAATAAAATTGTGAAAATCCATCATGTTTGGTTTTTCTTATTTTAATGATATAGATTTTCATCAAGTAAAGGCCGAAACAATCAAGAATTTTATTTAAAATAGGAAATAATTTCAAGCTCAAAGGTGACCAAAATGTAGAGAAAACAGCAGATATAAATATTATCCAATGTCTATCGAGGTATACCGGATGACAATGGAGACTAGGGTTACGTTAATATTTCTTATTTATAAAGCGATTTGTATCATAGGGACAAATCTTACTACACATAATTTCAAATTGACACGTTTTCTTAAACATAATGGCCTTTTTCCGGTTTTACCGGACATTTCATTGATTTTTTAAATGGATCACCTTGTATATTGTCACGATTTACGTGTTCTTTAAATAAATGTCATTATTTATTCTACAATAAAATGTGTCACAGTGACATGCTCTCTGAATTTAAGGAGTGACCAATAATTATTATATAACTATATTGCTTTTAAGCTTGGCTTCGTAGCCCTTAACTGTATAAGGGCTCGACTCTTGATATCAGAACTAACACGTCCCTGTAAAAGGGCTAAAGGAAACCCAATGTTGTCAAAACAAATATAATGTTATATTTAAAACGACTATACAAAAATAGGTCACAAACTGACACACACAAATTTGGGTTTCAAAACTATAATAAATAATTATATTATACAAAAAATAAAGTCTTTCTAGACACAATCCAACACGGCATTATAACCGACTAGCGCCGACTTCAAAGGGACCGCGCACATGGGCGTATCGTTTTTTATTATTAAAATTAAATGAATTAAATTATTAATTGGGTATAATTCTTCCATTATCAATACTTGGAAGGCATTAAATGCCGTTATTTAGACAGATGCACTTAATTATAGTTCTACTTGAAACTTAAAAAAAAATAATATTATTATAGCTCGTTAACTTGCTACAAATGAATATTAAATTATAAAACGTAAATTGACGAGTAAAATGTTCCTGCCTGTAAGGGCGTTTGGTTTAAACAGGGTACCAGACGTGAACTGAGCCCTTTTTGTACCCCATTCGTTTTTTTTTCTGGAAAACGAAATTTCAAAGCAAAAACCATAAAGGAAAATAAATTCTTTACAAATAAAACAAAACTATAAATGTATTAATGTGATGACTCTCGGATTACCAATAATGAAAAATAAGAAAGTTAATCCGAATCTAAATCAGAACCATCTATCGAGGAATCGAGGTGTGGATTTATAATTACTGGAGCTATAGAAGGTAAAACATAATATTCTTTTTCCTTTTTAATGACGTGATTAACGCTGTTTTTCCAAACGTCAGTCAAAGACGGATCTTTAAAAACGCCATTAATATTTTCCAAAACCACATTAGTTAAGGTAGGTGCAAAATTATTACGTCTCAGATTTTGTTTAACTGAAGACCAAACTAACTCAATTGGATTAAGTATACAATAATAAGGTGGTAACCTCAATACAGTATGACCACCATCTTTTGCAAAATTATCAATATAATACTGTATCGGAATATTCTTACTTTTAACAATTTCTAACAATTGTGGTTTTGTTTTTACGGAAGCAGGAATATCAATGTTATTATCTTTTGAATATTGTATTATAATTGATTTCTTAGAGCCACTATTTGGCTTCTTATGAATTTGCCGGGAATGATATGACGCATTGTCCATTACAATGACTGAATTTGGTGAAATATTCGGTAAAAGTTGTTCAGCAAACCAGTTCTCAAAAACTGATGCATTCATATCTTCATGATAATCCAACAGAGCTTTATTGATATTTTTTGCTGAAAGTAGCAAAGCGTTTGGTACAAAGCCATTTTCATTTCCGGCATGTAAAATTATGACTCGTTTCCCCCTCGAGCATGGTGCCTTTAAAACACAATTTTGTGAATCGTCTGCCCAACCACGTTCAACGAGATCATGTGTCGAACCATGTTTCATCCAAATAAACTATATTTCTATTGCTATTTCTAAATTTAAAAATTTCCCTTAAATAAATTTGACGTAATTCCACAATTTGACGCCACTCCATAATACACATTCGGCTATCTAACTTTTTATATCTAAAACCACAAGTTATTAAAATTTGTCGAAGTGATTCTAATGATTTATATTTGAAATCTTCAAAATCTTGTAATTTTCTAAAAAGTATCTCTAAAGGGCCCCACTCACCTCGTTCTTCTTTGCAGTTTTTAACCGACGGTTAAAAACGTTGGAAGGAAAAACGTTGACTGATATGTCCATACACAACAGTTTTTTTCGCGCCAGTTTATCACGATGGACCGTACGTGCTTGTTAGCAGTGGCAACGAATTTGCAGTGGAAAAAAATCGCGAAAAAAGAAGATCTCGAAGAAAATGGACTAAAGACTGGCTACTTAAACGCAGTACACTGTCACAAACAAATTTACTGGAGGAGCTAAAATTGAAGCATGGTGATTGGCACAATTACTTGAGGATGGACGAGTATACGTATCGGAAACTGTTAAAACTAGTAACAAAGTTAATTGAGAGACATAATACCCATTTACGGGAATGCATCAGTCCTCACGAACGCCTAACAGCTACTCTGCGGTTTCTGGCCACTGGCCGCAGCTACGAGGATATGAAGTTTTCTGTTATTATTTCACCGCAGGCACTAGGACGCATAAAACCCGAAACCTGCCAAGCTCGATAAACTCTAATAAAAAATCTCTGTTCCACTGCCTAATATCCGACATTTTTATTATAACCAGTTGTAAATAATAATAAACAACAAAAACATGCTGAACGTCACTGCTACTGATAAATGCCCGACCAGTCAAACTGTTGAGAACACACACCTCGTGTTTACTCGAACGGTTGGCACGATAACCGTCAAAAATCAAGACTCGCCTGAATTTTTGAACGACGTTCATAAACGACGTTCTTGCCCATACACCTCGTTTTTGTGACATTTTTACTCTGACGTTTTTAACCGTCGGTTAAAAACGGCGGAAAAGAACGAGGTGAGTGGGGCCCTTAAGGTTGAGACTTGGTTTTCTTTATACGTGTTGTAAACCGTTCGTCGAATCACATCTTTAGATGCATCATCTATCCGACGGCTGACGATACGTTTTCTTTTTTGACTGTGTTCAATAACGCCTCGTTTAATACCGTCATAAATTGTGGAATAGGAAATTTTTGTTAACTTACATATTCTTTTAACTGCATCTGTTTGTGAAATATTTGGATTTTCTGATTTAAGACAAACAAACATATTTAAAATGACCTGTTGAACTTGAATATGTAAGTCTTGGTTTTTGAATTCCCAAGATTGTGTTTCACCTTGATTGTCATTATTTTGAATTGCATTATTAATACGTATTTCATCATTAATTTGTACTGCATTTGATTGTACTTCATCATTATTCTGAATTTCATTATTTATTGCAATTTCATTATTAATGTGAATATCATCATTACCCTGCAATTCATTAGCATCTACATTTACCTCAAATGGTCTCCAGAAAGCCATCTCGTACAACACAAATCAAAATTTAACAGAAACACCTTAAAATAAAAACAAGAAACGCTATGTTGGATTGATTTTTGAAACTAGCAGTAGTATTTTATAAACCTAAGGAGCAAATTTCACATACATGAACAAATAATAATAATAATGCCGTGCAACCAGAAGACGAAGCAAGGACTTCTCGTAGGGTGGCTTCGCCGCCACCAGAAAATTTTAATCCATATCTAGCTACGCCGACCGGCATAAACACCAACGGCATAAACACAGCTCACCTACTCTGTCAAAAGGCGACCGATGCACAAATAAAACGCGTACGACATGCGCACTACAAATGATTAGTGTTGCGAGTGGTACTCTCTCACTATTTGGCCGAAATCATATGAATGAGCAGTGTTGCAAGACGTACGATAATTATCGTATTTGTACGATATACGTTAAAGTTGAAAATTGCCCAGTTTTTCGGAGTTATTTTCCAACTTACGAGCTAGACTGAATTTCTATTGCATACACGTTTAATACATGTTTTAGTAATATATTATTACATACGAATGATTGAAAATATTTTTAATTACAGGGTGAGTCACAAATGTGTGACGGTAGTTTTTTGCAAAATCTCACTAATTCTACTGTGACGTCAGTGAAGCATATTTTCAAAAAGTACTACTTAATATGGTATTTTGGTATATTGCACAGTTCTTATACAGGGTGTTTTGTAGTGGGAACCACATAAAATTATTTGTTAAGGACTAATTCAAAACTCTTTACTTATTAATTGATTTTTGTGAAAGGTAATACCACTTAAATATGTGTACCTCTATGTTTTAAAATATACAATTGAGTTTTATCTACCCGTTCACAATTTTTATACAGTTAATAACGTTATATTAGATTTTAAAATATACAGGGTATAATCTAACTGTTTTATAATTACCTACAAAATATATCAGTATATACATCATTTTCCGATATTTGTTTTTATACATGGGACAAAAGTTGAAAAAATATATTGTGATTTATTGGTGAATCCCCCTATAACAGTAAATATTTTAAAATGTCTGACCAAAACTAATATTAAACTTATATATGCTACATAAAGTCAATTTAGCTTTTCAGTTTGAAGAAAAAATAACTTAAGTCAGCAATTCTCCACTTTAACGCCCTATATCTCGAAAACTAGTCATAGTATCGGATTTAAAATTCACATTTCATAAAAAGTTGGTAAAAAGCATTATATACTAAAAAAATGGAATATTTTCTAAAAAATGAATCACCTTATAGGTATATTTTGAATTACCTTTCTCAAAAATCAATTAATATGTACAGGGTTATGAATTAATCCTAGAAAAAAAATATTTATGTTGTGGTTCGCTCTATAAAACACCCTGTATAAGAAATGTGTATTATATCTTTTATTTTATAGAAATATGCTTCCCTGACATCATATTTAAAATTAGTCATATGTTGTGAATCACCCTCTGTAATTACAAATATTTTTAATTGCACATAGGTACTAATGTAATAATAAAATATAGTAAACGTGTGGATGCAACAGAAATTTAATATAGCTCGTAAATTTGAAAACAAAAATTTCGAAATTCTAAGCAATTTTCAACTTTAACACCCTGTATATCAAAAATTAGTCACAGGATTGAGTTGAGCCTATTGACACTTTTGGTTACTAGGTTAAGTACAATAATATACCAAAGTTTCAGAAAATGTAACCGGTCGTCACTTTACATAAGGAAATGCGGGAATCCTTTGGGTAATAGATGTGTAAGTTTTAAACCTACAGATGAAATGAATAGAAAAAAACAATTGGAAGATCAAAATCAGAAAGGATTACAAGAAGAAAAAAATATTTTTGAAACTTTAGCTCAACAAGAATAGATTGTGTTATTTTTTTTTATATGTTTATTCAATAAAATTATTATCAAATTACCCTAACCCCATAAACTCTTAAATTAACCAGCCTTCGATAACGTCACACTAGTAAGGTTAGTTTGTAGGATAAAACCATAAAAAAACGATAATTTCTACAGCATGGTACGATAATTGGATTTTGGTCATCTGCCAACACTGGTGATGGAACATTCGTGTAGGAGCATTCTCCTGAGTTTGAGAATAGGGTCCGAGAATGAAATCTTATCCACAACGAATAAGCTAAAGTAGGCGAGTTCGGTCAGTCAGGGGCTGGAGCGGGACAAATTTTAGGGTGCTTTTAAATGACATTTAAGCGTGTTAAACTGTCAGTAGTCGGACTAAACCGAACGCTAAAAGAGTCGTTTGGAGTTAAAAGTGTTAAAGGAGTTAAAGGAACGTGGCAAACCGAACGCAATGCCTGTAACAGTTACATGATGAATGCCCTGTCCAATGGCTAAATTTTCGGCATGTTATAAGGCGTAGTGCTAAAAGCATGTGGATATGGTTTTCACGATCATAAAATCACTTGCAGATTTTTGTGGCTTCCGTGTCCATCCAAAATTAAAAGAACTGAATGGGATTTACTCGGCTGAGTATGTTTGACAAAATGCTTTAGCCATGATACAAATACGAGTCCCATGGCCCCCCGTGTATAACCGCCACTGTGTAATATATACGATAAAGGGTCAGGCTAGGGGATCTTTAATAGGGAAATGCTTACTCGTGTTGTAGTACTGTGCACCACCCATAGATGGCGCTACTTTACACAAATTTTGCTCGTTGCATTCGTCGAGCAGATTCAGAGTGTATTCAGAGCAAGTTCAGAGTAACGCAAGTGTACGCAAGTTGTTATTTAAAACTTTCAACAGCTAAAAAAACGCAATTAATGGCAATAATGGTAATGGTTGATTTGTTTTATTAGGTTAGTTTTTCGAAGAGAATTTTTAAAGCTTTAAACATATATAATTATGGTGCGAATTCGTCCTTGTGCTGATCCAGATTGTCAGGATAAAGTTAGTCGCAGGTAAGGAATACATTTACAATTTTATTTCTTTACAAGTAAAAACTTCTTTTTGTATTTTATTCTTAAATACTTTGCCAAATTTTAAGAGCATATATTATTTCTTAAAAGTTCCCAATTTGTGAAATAAATTTCCAAAATAATGCGGGTAACCTAATGTTTTCTAGGAAAAATTAAAAATCTTAACCTAACTTTTATCATTTTCTATACAATTTCAGTAACTAGATAAAATATGTGAATATTAAGAAGATTGAAATAAATAGTGTTATTAGTATTTTTTTAGAATTATACATTATGTAATGGATACTTTATAGTAGATACCTATATACAATTTTTTTTCCGAATTCAAAATGAGGTACTTTTCAAACATACCAATAATTGTATATTTTATATTGTGCGACTCTTATTATTTTTTGCTCCATATACTGTGACCTACCTCACCTAGGTATCTTCACAATTTATTGATTCCAATTAATAAAAGTTGCATTCTTACTAAATTCAAATTCCTTCATTTTATTGAAAAATCTACGATATATTTTTAAGAAATGCCGATTCATTCTCACTAGCTAATAAATTAATAGCTCAGCTGAATTGACTCAAAACAAAAATAATAAAATTGAACTTTATATTTTTTAACTGATACTCTTCTTCATTTTTTACATGAAAACGAATCAGCAAACACTGCAATAGGAAGTGACAGTACACCCAACAGCAGCCAGAGCCAACTTTCCCCAGGAACTTTCGTTACAACTTCTAGTGGATACAACCATGGCTGAACTTCGTAATAGTTTTATATTCATATTTCTTTATTATTGTGTACTGTAATAAGAATTCGTGCAATTTTAATTTTAATAATAAAAAATATATGGTTATAATCGTGTTTTACTTCATAATAAGATGTATTTTTTGTTCCACAAATCCAAAATTATAATTTTTCGTTTTCTTTTTAACTTAAAATATTTCAAATTTTATCTATCACAGAACATAACCCAATGGATTATATCCATCTAAGTATGTTGAGTGAAGAATAAAATGTTTGAATCATTTTAAGTAAAAAAGAACGAAAAATTATAATTTTGAAAACTTAGTAGTGGTTTATTAGAAAGGCCGAGTTTGAAAAACCCGCGCTCATTGACCCCTACCGCCATCTATATAATAAATCTTGAACAAATTTTCAATTATTAGTTATCTTCTTTTTTTTTAACTCAACTATTTGCAACCGCTACGGATGGCGCTGAAAGATGAGTAAAATTTTTCACTGTTGAGTGGCCCATCTTTAAAGGGTATGGTCTGTGATATACGATCGTTATATACTCAATCAGTAATGAGCGGTCAAAGTGTATGGAACACGTAAATAAAATTGAAAAGCAATATCACATAAACTATCCAAATATTGAAAATATTGATGAGATAATCAAGGGTAATATACCAAGTCCTTGATAATAGTCAGCTATTTTTGTTGAATCTAAATGTCGAGAATATTTTAGTATCAGTTTAATGAGACATAATTTTTGGCATTAATCAATTGATTATTAATGCCAAAATGATGTAGAATCAAATTGTAAAATGTTTGAGAAATTTAGCAACAACAAAAATAGCAGAATATTAATCAAGGTCGTGTTATATTTGGGACGACTATTTCATTAGACCAAATATCGACTATTTCTCTAGATAAATAGTCGCTGATATTTGGTCTAGGGAGATAGACATAAATAAATACTTAATTACAAAACGGTTCTATTCAAAATTATAAATGATCATAATAAATTTTCTTGTTGTTTCGTATTCTAATGGGTGTCCCAACAATACCATGCTTCTTAATTTTTGAAAAAAAGTAATGTATTTTAAAATACGTCATTCTTTTCAGGATATAATAGTGGCTCAATTTTGCTAATAACTAGATGAATTTGGTTCTTCATGTCTGGAATTGATTTGATTTGAGCTGTATCAGGAATTTCACAACTTGTAGAAGGTCTAACTACCAAATCTTCTATATATCTGTGTTGTGGAATGAGTTTGTTCTTGTTCGAAAATTGTGGATTTCTTTCGCTCGCTCGCATCGGGTTCTACTCCTATCTTTTCCAAAGAATCTCGATAGACTGGCTGTTTTTAAGGAAGGGCATTGGCATTTTAATGTAGGATATTGCCCCCCCTACCTACGACCCCGGGTTGACTACTACTCTACGGTTCTTGGTTAGCGGACAAAGCGATATATTTCAAACATAATTTTAAAAGTTTGTTGTCTCATATCTCTGTTGAAGTAATGCTTGTTTCTTTTATCCCACATGTGGGACCGATCTTTATAGAATTCTATCACCCGCGTCCAAACTTCATGTTCTTTATCTTTTTCCATAATGAAATAATAATTGAATCGGTCATTTTGAAAAGGGGTCACATCCACTTTTTCTACATTTTCATTTTTTGGCGATTTTACATTCAGCATGCCTAGAAGCATCAATTCAAGATGAAAACGGGTCATCTTTCAAAATTCTTATCGCCTATTCACACCACACAAAAATCAGTTCATATCGAAAACGGGTTATCTTCAGGAGATATAGCCCCTTCTCAAAATGAATTGTGTTTTGTTCCCACCGCCAACGTTTTATTAGGTATTATGGATATTTTGCGGTTCGCGTATCGGATGTCGGATGATGCAATCAGTAATCGTTTAGACCAGTGCTCCGCAACCTTTCCTCATCTGAGGCACACCAAACTGCTCCCTAGAATTTCGTGGCACACCAAAATCTAAAATATATTTATAGCAGTGGCGTAGCTAGGTCGGGGGTCAGTTCACTCCATGTATACTAATTATTTATGGATGTCCAAACTACCTTAGTTTTTTTTATTGTTTTAAAATGTGAAGAAGCCCCTTTCAGATTTGGGGCATCAAAATTTTCACTCAGGACATAATACATATTTTTTTTTATTTTTTTTTATTATTCAGATAGAATGAAAAATACAAATAGGTACATACATGAGAACTATACTAAATACTAGGTAGGACAGGTAGGTATACTAAATTTACTTCTGTTGACACGTCAATAGTAATAAATATTTTGACATGATGATGACTGATTAATGTGATACCTGCGCTTGCTTCGTTGAACACAAAAGTTTTATATTCGGCTCAATTTTAGACAGCGCAACTCTCATTTCTTGGTCAAGATCTTTTAAGCATGACCGTTTATCATTTTTAATTAATACAAGCGTTGAAAAACTTTGCTCACATAAATATGTTGTGGAAAACGGAAGTAGTGTGAAGATGGCCTTGTCGGTGATGCGTGGATATTCTGTCTTGATGGAAATCCAGAAAACATCTAACGGAACTTCGTCGAATTTAAGTTTTAGGGTCATATCATTACTTAATTCTGTGAACTCCTCTCGAGTTTGCAATGGCAGTGCTTCCGTGGAACTTATTGCATTGGTTGCGAAAGGATTTCGAATCCAATTGTATTGTTCCGTGTTGATAGAATGGAAATAGTATTCAAATTTTTGTTGAAGCATACTTAAATGTTGTTGGGCCAAATCCACAATCAACTGCTTGTTTTCGATCGTACTGTGGTTGGTCCTGTGATACATTTCTAGACATCCTTTTTGCAACTGTTCCTGCCAAAGTTCAAGTTTCTTTTTGAACCCTTGTAATTTATCGGAGCACGTCAATATATTTTCATTCCGTCCTTGCATTTTTTTATTAAGTTCATTCAGATGTTCGAATATATCCGCCATGTATGCAAGTTTGGCTATCCAGTATTCATCATGAAGGTGCTGGCATAGATCGTACATATCTTGACTTGAAAGAAACTCACGCACTTCGTAGCGAAGTTCAAACAGTCGAGCTAAAACTTTTCCCCGGGATAACCAACGAACTTCTGTATAAAACAGTAAGGATTCATGTTCGCTTCCCATTTCTTCACAGAGTATTCCAAAGATTCGCGAATTTAAGGCTCTCGATTTAATTATGTTTATGATCTTAATACATTCATTCATTGTGATCGAAAGCTGTTCGGGCAAATTTTTGACCATCAATGCTTCTCGATGTATGCAGCAATGTGTAATTTGTATTGACGGATTTTTTTGTTTTACACAAGATACAAAACCTTTCTTACTGCCCATCATTGCAGCAGCACCATCTGTACAAATAGCAACGCAATTGGTCCACTGAATATTATGTATTTTAAAAAAATTATCAGTTACTTGGAAAATTTGTTCACCGGTAGTTCTCTCTGGAACCTCCTTACAAAATAAATAATGTTCTTTAATAGAGTCCTCGTCAACGAAACGTACAATAGCCATCAGTTGTGCTTTATTTTTAATATCGGTTGATTCGTCGATTTGAAGCGCAAAAATTCCAGCCGAAATGATTTTTTTAATAGTGTTCCCAAAATATCACTTGACATATCTTGAATACGTCTTTTAACAGTATCGGCCGACAAAGAAACTTTACTCACGTCCTTAACTTCGTTTGGCCCAAGCATAAGTCTAACAATTTCCATGCATGCTGGTTTAATAAGCGTTTCACCGATAGTGTGCGGTTTTTTTTGTTGTGCAATTAATTTTGCAACAAGGTAGCTTGCTTCTAATGCCTTTTCAAAAACCGTAACCGCCGATTTCATAAACTGCTTTTGTTTCTTATTTTGATCCAAGCGCCGTTGGAAAAATTGAATGTCTTTTTTGACGCAACTGGGATGATTTGTGATCAAATGACGGTTTAGTTTGCTGGGTACCATTGCTTCATTTGACAACTGTTCACCGCAAATGACGCATTCAGGCTTTGGAGCCGCTTCGTCGCCACACCAAGTGAAACCATATCGAAGGTAGTCTTGATTGTACTTCCTTTTCAGCACCTTTTTTGCTCTTTTTGCAGCACTTATGCTGGAGCTTGTGCTAGGTTCTTCGTCATCTGCTCGTGATTTCAGCAAAAATTTATCCATATTTGAAGCACTATAGTTATTTATAAAAGTAGATACTGCAACAAAACTTAGTCCAGTTCACTTATTTATAAGGCACAAGAATTTATTTATATAGCAATTCACTATTTATTTCACTCTACGATTTATTTGTTTGCCCGCGTATTTATCTGATTCACTTGACTATTCGACTCTCTCTGAGTCTCTGAGCGACGACAGGCGCGCTTATATAGGCAGTGGCGATGTTCAGGAAAACATCGAGTCGCGCCTCGAACGGCACGGATCTTTCTAGTTTAGTCGCCTTCGAGAATCAAGCCGCCGCGCCGCGCCGATAGACGGATAGACGTTTACCATCGGCGCTGTTGTCAGATTGCTTTATTTTTCGCGGGTCTCGCTACAATACGAATCTGATTCGTATTGTCTGCAAGAGCGGCACACCTCAAGTCGGCTTACGGCACACCAGTGTGCCGCGGCACACCGGTTGCGGAGCACTGGTTTAGACCACGAAGGCGAAGGATACAAAGGCCCTGACGAAGTTTTCTCTTTTTTAAATGGCTACATTAACAATAAAATTTCAGAAAATATTGAAGAACTGTATCTATTTTGTGACGGATGTCCTGGTTACCATGATACGATTTCTTTTGGCTCTGGTAATGAAAAGTTCCAGAAAATCGCTATTTACTTTTCGCAACGAGGTCACTCATTCAATGATTGTGACAAGGATTTTGGCACAGTAAAAAGAAAAATTCGTCGCCTCGACCGGATTTTCTCTGTAGGAGAATATGAAGACCTAATAGTTTCTTCATCTAGAAGCAATAAATTTGACGTTAGACATGTTTCGAACAGTGGTGGCTGGATTTCTTTAAGAAGAAAGTGTTATCTACACGAAGTCTTGGCAAACAAGTTCCAAAAGAAGAGAAGGTTATTTTCACTATCAACTCCTTCTATGAATTCAGATTTAACTCTAACTAAATTTGGGTGTCGTCTTTGCTAAACCATACATTGGCAGCTTTGTTAAGGAAGGTTACCTTCTTTTGCAAACTCTACAACGAAGCCATTCCGACAATAGTGGTGCCCGATCCTTAGAATTTTCTTGCCTATCAAGGCAAAATTCCGATAAATGTTAAGAAAATTGAGGATATAAGGAAGCTTCAGCAATATATTCCAGATAAATACAAGGAATTTTACACCACTATCGCGAACAGCCCACTACCACCGCTGAAGAAACGGAGGAAAATTAAAGATCTTGATTTTTGTATTAAAATGTATTGTATACCACTTTGTTGTATAAAATAAACAGTATTTATATTCTATTTTGTATTTAAATACTTGTTCATTTTGAAAACGGGCCATCTTTTTTTCAAAAAATGTCAATTTTTAAACTGTTTTAAAATACAAATTATGTTTTTTAATAATTCATGGTAATAAAAGTTCATGTTTAACGCAAACAATACCTTACAAAAGATTATTTTCAATTAGTATTAAAGATAAAAGGTTTTTATCTCTTCTGTAAAATTTTAAAAAGTGGATGTGACTCCTTTTCAAAATGACAAATTCAATTAATATTCGCATTAACCTCAACAAGTTGCACAATACAACTACACACTCCACACGGTAGTCGCTAGAAAACCGAGTTGAAATTGCCCCAATCACACTCCACACACAAGTTGTGGCAGGCGGCTGGAGCTGATCTAGGAAGAAGGTAGAAAGGTCTGGAGATGGTCCGGAGCACCTTCCGCCCTGTCAAGGAGACAATCTAGGAAATTGCCCCTGCTTGCACGTCACAATTAAGGATGCAATTAAGGGTCATCCATACTCCTTCACCCTAGATTGCCCCTGCGGCAGGTGTATGAGTAGCCCGCTTAATGCATTCCCACCTTATGTCATCTCCAATATGAGTAAACAACAGAACTTTGTTATTTGCAATTTATAGCTATTCTCCTACTTTTGGCTACATTTAAATCATACATTCATAAAAGACGCATCGTTATGAATGGAATAATTTTTTATTAAATATTCACTTAATAAACGTCTCATTATTTTGATAAGATATTTCATTAAATTTTATTGTACGTACATAATATATAGTTACTTAATGAAATGTTTATAAATTATTATTTTCTGTTATTGACTAATTTTGATGATAGATTACATTTCTTTCTCCATAATTGTACCACTTTCACTATTTTTTTTTTATTGACATACCTAGTTTAAATTTATATTTCGCTTTGATTATTCAATATGTAATCTCATCATTTTTTTTATATGTTTTCACTTAATATTTTCGTCTATAAATTTCTGGTTTTTTATTTTTTAAATTTCAAAACTCACCTTAATTCTCTTAAAATCGTTATTTCAAAATGATTAACTATAACTATTATTTCTTCGTTTCTGAAACATTTGAGGTTTCTTTAAATTATTCTTAAGATAATTAAGGTAAGAAACAAGAAACGACTTAATTTTCTCCAGTTGATATTCAACACAATTCGAAACTCTCACCAGATCTACGACCTTTCTAGCACAGACGTAGTTATAAATATCGGGGCCCTAATATGCCAACTTTCAAACAATGGTTCCGAGCACAACATTATTTAATAATAATAATGAGGGGGTGGGTGGCTCAGTGGTAGAGTCTCTGCCTGCGGATCCAAGGGTCCTAGGTTCAAATCCCACCGTTGGCCGGGATTTTTTCATTTAACTTAATTATTTAAAATTTATTCTGATGCCTTGGTAGGATTCCCCACTCGACCATTCACTGTTGGGTTCTAATTAACAGTGCTGGGAAACAGTAACAAAGCCTACACAGAACATGAGGCGAAATAACTAGAGTAGTTGAAGCCGATGACACACAAAAAAAATTAATAATAAGGGGATGGGTGGCTCAGTGGTAGTCTCTGCCTGCGGATCCAAGAGTCCCAGGTTTCAATCCCACCGTTGGCCGGGATTTTTTCATTTAATTTAATTATTTAAAATTAATTCTGATGCCTTGGTAGGATTTCCCACTCGACCATTCACTGTTTGGTTCTAATTAACAGTGCTGTTCCTAAAGTGGCGCTGGGAAACAGTAACAAAGCCTACACAGAACACGAAGCGAAATAACCTTAGTGGTCGAAGCCGATGAAACAAAAAATAATAATAATAATACGTTTATTGCTCAATATTGTGTAAAAAAGTATACAGGGTGTTAGTAAATTCGCTTTAACCCCTAGAGAGCTCTCGTTAATTGATGAATTTTGATATAGGAACATAAATTCTTAAAGGGCTTATAGTTAACGAAATACAGGGTGTTAAAATTGAAAATTGTCATAAATCAAAAAAGTATTTAAATATTTTTTTTTCAAATTTGATTTACCAAGATCTTGTCAAATATACGAACCATTAAAAATTTAACACACGCCTAATAGATTAGAAATATTGAATCGTTACAAATTATCTAAGTGTATATAGACTTTTGTTTAGAAGCAAATTTTTGCAAACATGTCCAATTTAGCTCCATAAAAGTTTAGTACTTTTTTGACTAAAAATTAAAAAAAGAAATAAAATGTTTGTTCCGGTGGCATAATTAATAGCGTGCCACTAGTTACATTTTTCAAAATAATACTTCCTTAAAGAGCATATTGGTCACCAAATTTGAAAAAATATTTCAAGGTGTTTTTGATTTATGGCCCTTTAAGGGTTTATGTTCCTATATATCAAAATTCATCAATTAAGTATAAATGGCATTTTATATTCAGTTCATTTGAGCCTTTTGAACTTAAATGTCTGTTCTTCCGCTAAAACCCGATTATTCTTAACTAATAAGGATATACATTTTGTCATTTTTTTTTGAAGCTATTTGGAGAAAGTGAGACATTGAATTATTTGTAATTTTTGTCACGTTGAATGAGAATGATAATTTACCTAAGCGTTTACATTATGGTAGGATATTAATTTAATTTTTTTTAATGTAAATATGATAAACACTTGAACTTGATAATTTTAAATGTAAATGAACCAAAATTAAAATTTCAGCGATTACGCAGATATAGATTATTTTGAAAATGTTTTAAAATTATAAAATATCAAGAGAGCATATTTCTACAGGTTTTTTAAAGCTATTAAAAGACACCCAAAATATCCAAATTCAATGAATTTGCAGTTCGTTACATTCTTGTTAAAATACAAAGTCATGATTAGTTCTATGAAATGGAATGAAGAATATATCATTTTGACGAGTATCTTACTGGTACTCTAAATTGAATGGATTTTAAAAGTTCGCAACAATTAATAGATCCTGATATTACTTTATGAAAAAATAATAAATCTACATTATTTCAAAATTCTAGATCCATTTTACATATAACATAATAATGGTTGCCAAATACTTAACCTAATCTGATTGCACAATATATCAAGAAAATCAAGAAAGAGATCGATCCACTTATGGAAAGCATTGCTTAGTCTGAGGGAGCACGTACTGGAGTCCAATGTACAGAAACTAGCCATGCCCAAGATAGAGAGCAACCAGCTAAGGAGGATCATTAGAAACATGCTGGAAGTAATCTTTCAAGATTCCGAGGTCCAAATATTGGTCTGCAGCTATTCGCCTAGTGTCTAGGTTTCAGCAAAAACTGTCCCTTGTTATTTCAATACAAATGGAAATTGTAAAAGTGGGTCAAGTTGCAGATGCATCATTCAGTTTTAGTTTCAGGAGGACCTATTTCTTAAGGAGGGGGCAATGTCGCGCAAGTCAACCCTGTTCTTTGTTTATTATCGTACCCGCGACAGGAAGTCTAGCGCTAGACAAATGCACCGCTTCGAGAAGCCTCCGGATAGATCGCTTTGGGGCGTCTGAGTCATAGAGAGGGAGTTCCCAAACTTTCTGGATCCTCGAGATTGTTTTAGTGCAGAGCTGGCTTTATATAAATAGCGCGAGTTTGTCGATGGACGGGAAGTTTCAAATTAAGTGTTGGACAGTTAAGACAAATTATAATAAATAAATTAGAATTTTAAGTTATAATAGTGTCTAAGTATTATATAAATTAATTAATACGTTATAAATAAATTATAAATAAAGTGTTTTAAATAAACTATAAATAAATTAAACAAACGTTACATTATTATCTACTAATTATCAACTGTTTTGGCTCGTGTTCCGCATAAAAATTTTTTATTCGGTACTCTACAAAAAAATGTTACCTACCAATCTTTTTGCTATGCCTTACAAACTATTTTAAATTATTCAAAAATATAGTATACAGTGGCGAAGCGTATAGAGGACTGGGGTGGGATGGGGGCGACGGTCCCTCCCATCCTTTGCGTTAAGAGCACCTTTGGACGCACCTTTAGACGCACCTTTAGACGCACCTTTAGACGCCCCAGAAAAGCTTCGCTCCCCCCCTCCCCCCACGCTACGTTACTGATAGTATATTATGAAGATTGTAACAATCTATAGAATATATAGATTGATATTAATTATGTGATCAAATGAATTCATTAATATTGAAGGAACTATATGGAATAAAATATGTGGCTAATTTATAATCTAATATAAAATTTAATAAACAATATCATAAAGCTCTTGGATTTCACCGGTGCAAATAAACAAACAAACAAACAAACAAACAAACAAACAAACAAACAAACAAACAAACAAACAAACAAACAAACAAACAAACAAACAAACAAACAAACAAACAAACAAACAAACAAACAAACAAACAAACAAACAAACAAACAAACAAACAAACAAACAAACAAACAAACAAACAAACAAACAAACAAACAAACAAACAAACAAACAAACAAACAAACAAACAAACAAACAAACAAACAAACAAACAAACAAACAAACAAACAAACAAACAAACAAACAAACAAACAAACAAACAAACAAACAAACAAACAAACAAACAAACAAACAAACAAACAAACAAACAAACAAACAAACAAACAAACAAACAAACAAACAAACAAACAAACAAACAAACAAACAAACAAACAAACAAACAAACAAACAAACAAACAAACAAACAAACAAACAAACAAACAAACAAACAAACAAACAAACAAACAAACAAACAAACAAACAAACAAACAAACAAACAAACAAACAAACAAACAAACAAACAAACAAACAAACAAACAAACAAACAAACAAACAAACAAACAAACAAACAAACAAACAAATAATATTAAATTTAGTCATCTCCTTTCATTTCCCTGAATTGTAGTATTTTCTCCTCGGTTTAGTAAATAATAAAATTTTACGCATTTTAAAATTACCTATTTTCTAAGGAGAGTAAATTTGTGAACATGTACCGTGTTACCACAATCATTAAGTGATTTTAATGTTGTATCTTACGAGTTGCGCGTACATAAGTTTTATCTACTATAGGTAACATTAAATAGGAGGAACTACTTATTCTACTCATTTTAGTTAGGTAATGATGGATGTTACAGAACTCGGGAGGATAAGAACTACTATAGATAAGCCTATCCCAATTATTTAAATTAGGTAATGTCGGATTCTAGCGCACTCACTAGGAGAAGCAATGCCTTAAAAATTAAATGATGGTTAAATAAAATTATGGTTCCGAAGAAAATAAGAAATAGTTCTTTAAATTATTAAATTATTGTATTCTATTTCCACTAGGAAAAAACACGAGAGTACAATACACTATTGAGTTATAAGAAAGTTATGATGAACAATTTTATATAAATACATTATTAGTATTATGGTCAAAAAATTATTAAAATGAATTAATTTCATGGATCAAAATTTAATAAAGACACCAAGAATTAACGTAGACAACATTGAGTAAAATTGTATTTTCTAAATTATATTTTGTTTCAGACAATCACTTTGATATTATTTCAATGTACCATTCAGGTATTATCAAGTGCCTTGAAGTCCCCCATCCGTGCACCATTAAGCATAATAACACTAAACGATATTACGCCAAGTGAACGACGACATATTGCTTACCTGGAACAAAAATTGGAGAGATCTAAAAGGTAAGAATTTAAGATCTAATTATAGTCATATTGTAGGTTTTGTACAATGGATGTTCTAATTTACGAGTAGTAAATATTATTAGTATCCAGTGCTTTTTTGGTGGACATTTGAGCAAGGCTAATTTACAAATTTCTCGTTTTTTCTTGCCTTGTAGAAAATTAAAATACTTTGCTGCAGACGCACACGCGATGGAGCGCTCGATGACTGTGTCTTAAAAAAGCTGTTGTATAAAATGCGAATGTCACATATTTGATTAGATAATTAACTCGACATAAGCCTTCATAGCTTAGATCGCCAATGTGCACTGTTTTGGTTTTCGCGACCCGAGTTCAACTCCGTTTAAAGCAATTTTTTTATTTGTAAAATATGAAAAATTAAAAAAAAAAATACGACAATTAATCGATTTTGGTAATTCGTTTTAATCTTTCCGCTGTTTATTTTATACTATTTTAGTAGGTAAATAAGTATTATCTTTAATAATAAAAAAAGTTCTTGTTCACGATTGTTTAATTTATTATTTGTCGTATTTAAAAAAGAGATAAACTAATGAAAAATTGATTTCATTTCATTTTTATTTAGTTTTTTTTTTTTAAATCAATAAGCCTCATCCCTTATAAAGCTTGATTTTTCCTGAAGATTTCAATTTGATATCGTTTTTTGTTTTTGAATTAGTATTTTTTTTAATATTACAACTAGGAATGTGCAAAATAATCTATTATTTTTTAATCGACAATCGATTATTTTTAATTAATCGATTATTTTCGATTCAACAATTATTTTCGAATAATAGATTATTTTAGATTAACGATTTTTGCTTTTAATCGATTATTTTCAAATAATCTTCGATTAATCGATTATTTTAATTAGTCGATTATTTTTGATTAACCGATTATTTTCGATTATTTTCAATTAACCGATTACTTTTGATTAACCGATTACTTTTGATTAACCGATTACTTTCGATTAATGAATTATTTTAGATTAATTGATTATTTTCGACTAATCGATTGTTTTCGATTAATCGATTATTTTCGATTAATCGATTATTTTCGACTAATCCAGTTGATATCATTTTTAGGGTTTGAGGTAAGATTTTTTTTTACTCTTTCTACCCCCCTTAACCCCCTATTTTTATTCAAATTTTTTCTGAAATTATTAAATTGTAATCGTTTTTCGTGACGGACGGACGGACAGACAGACTCTTCACAGACTACTGTGTGAAGAGTATAATAATGAAATCACAATTTTTTTTTCATTTCAAACAAAACACTAACCACAAAACAAAACCGGTATGTCTACCTATATATTTTCTTTTTCAGATCTGGAAGCGATTCGGGAGCAATTCTCAACATAATAAAGACTTCAATCGGAAATGGTATTAAGAAAAAGATAGGACAACTAACCAAGGCATCAGCCGCAGCTTCTGGAGAATTTAGCAGAACAAGTAGCAATAAAGGAGAAGAGCATTACCACTACACAAATCACGTTCCACATCATGTAATTGCTATTTTATACTTTATATTATATGCTTATTACCCTATATGCCGACCAAATAGATCTTTTCTATATGTGCTTAATTTATTTAAAAATTACTAATTTGATTTATTTCTATATTTATTTATGTTATCTCCATTTTATGTTGAACTGTAAAATACGGAGTATTAGATAGTCCAATTTGTTATAACCTGGTAATTAAGGCTTTCAAAAATACATACTGTGTCTCTGTTCTGTGTTTACTACCTTACCCGCGGTATAAAGTCTAGCGCTGGCCATATCGAGATAAACGCGCTACTTCTCGAAACTACCGGAGTGATCACTGGCGTATGAGTCATAGAGAGGGAGTTCCCGAAGCTTCTGGGTCGCCTAGTGTTCTGGTTTATATAAATAGGACGAGTTTGTCGATGGACAAGTTAAGTTTCAATTTAAGTGCTGCATAGAAAAGATAAATTGTAATAAATAAATTAGAATTGTGAGTTATAATAGTGTCTAAGCATTATTAATTAGTACGTTATAAATAAAGTGTTTTAAATAAATTAAACAAACGTTACATTGGTGTTAGAAGTGGAACTGTAAATAAATAGCGGACAAAAATGGCTAAAAAAACTGTGTGATTTAAAAGTGGCCGAATTGCGTCGAGAATTAGAAAAACTGGAACTGGAGACGACAGGGAAGAAATCAGAGCTGGAAGAACGACTTAAAAAAGCACCAAAAAATGAAGGTTTGGATTCGGAAACGTATCTGTTTTCGGATGATGCATCTTCTATAATTTCTTCAATTTCCTATATGAAAAGCGGTGTCTTCTTTAAAAACCGATATTTATCTGATGTTTCCTCTATTAAAAATGATATTTCCTCCTTATAAACTAAAGTTTCTTCTGACATTACTTCATTAGAAAGTAAAGTATCTTTAGACATTTCTTCCTTAGATAGAAAAGTTTCTTCCTTAGAAGAAAAGGTGTCTTCTGATATGTCTTCCGTGAAAAACGAAATCTCTTCTTTAGAAACTAAAGTTTCTTCTGATATATCTTCTTTAAAAGATGAAATTTCTTCCGACTTGGAAAACAAAATGTCTTCTCTAAAAAATGAAATCTCTGTTGATGTGGAAAACAAGATGTCTTCCGTTGAGGAGAAAATAAAAGAGATGGAAAAGAAGATAGAAGAACTGGAACATTCAGAACCGGCCAAGGACGGTGAAATAAAGTGCCATGAGGTGGACTCGAAGTTAAAATTGGAAGGAGCTGTAAATTCTGCTCGTGTTAAAGCCCCAACTTTCCACGGAAAGATGTTATGGACCAACTACCTTAAACAGTTCGAAACAGCTGCCAGAGTAAACGAATGGTCTGAACGAGATAAGGCAGTAAAGTTGACCATCCCCCTTCGATAAGATGTTCTTTAGACAATACCTGTGGAAGAGACGAATGATTTTGAACAACGCAAAAAGAGACTAAATATGCGATATGGCCACGAACACTTGGATCAGATGTACCGATTACAGTTGAAGAATCGCAAACAGAAACGTGATGAGAGCCTTCAAGAATTTGAATTAGATATTGCGAAGATGGTGCGATTTACCTACCCATCAGCTACGGAATACATGATTTAATGTTCAAGTATTTGTTGACTTCGTAACTATGAAATGCAAAGAACACTCCGTTTATCCCGTCACAAAACATTGGTCGATGTCTTGTCTGCTACTCTTGAATATGAAGCGACTACGCCGGCTTCTGGTGGATACAGTGAAGTAAGAACTGTAAAAGAGGAAGAACAGGGAAATAAATTTTACCAATTGTTTCACAAAAAGCTTTTTTGAGAAGCAACCGAAGACTATTAGGTGCTGGAATAGCAGTGAAATGGGAAATGTAAGCAGTTCGCGCAAACGCCCAAAAAACACTACGAATCGAAAAACCGCGTCGGTAGCTGTACCGAAACGAACAGTGGTGCCTGATAGATATGAAACTATAAAGAGTAACGCGGTTGCAAGGAACTGTAGAGAAAGGAACGCCTGTTATGGTGGAACCTTCGAAGTGTAATGAAGGTAATGGTCAAGGAAATCTGCTTGGAAAGGGGTTGGCCACATCTGCTAAAGAAATTACTGTACGAGGGTGGGCCCCTGTCAAACTTAGGGAAGAACAAGAGAACGATCCCGTTTTAAAGAAGCAGCGACAATGGAAAGAGGAAAATCGTCGACCTACTTGGCAAGAAGTATCGAAACTCTCTCCAGTTGTTAAATTTCATTGTTTAAAAAATTAGGAGGGTCAAAGGGGTGCGGAACCCTTCTGAAAACCTATAAAATTAAAGTAACTTTAAATGCCACTAACTCCATTTTATTGGTCATTATATACTTACATTCCATGTACATTTTCATAAAAATATGTTAAGCTGTTTTAGAGTAAGAGCAAAAACCACTTTAATAATTTCACTTTAACACCCTGTAAGTTTTTTACTATCCATTTTTTAAGCAAGCAAGTTAGCTTAAATCAACTTATTTTCGACCATAGAAGCTGTGGTAAAATTTACTATACATATTTTTGTTACACACTGTAGATTTAGGATTATGATTCCTTCGTCATTTAATTTTTTTTTTAATAATTCTAGGTTGAACATGAACCGTCATTTGATTTTTGGTATTTGAAAAAATCAGTTTTAAATACGTTACTTCAAGCAGTAAAGGCCATAAAGGGAGGAGTAATAGCAATTAAAGGTCAATTAATCAAAGGTGGAGGAAAACTTGTTAGTGCATCTGGAAAATTGGTTAGTTCACAAGGGGATGCAATCACAAAACTTGGAAAGACCATTGCCACGAACGCTATACTAGTACCTTATCACTCATCTTCATCTAATAAAGGACACTACCATGAAGGTAAAAACATTTCTTTTATTTCCGGCATTTTTTCTTTCATTAAATTTCATAAAATAAACCAAAATAAATTTATATTCCTAATAAGTGCTGAATACATTCAAATTTTCAGTATATCAAAATTACTATATTTATTTAATAAACTTCTAGAATATGAAGTTGAAAACCATTATCCAGGACCCAGTCATGAAGATATCTATCATAATGGTCCATCAGGTTCTAGCCTAGACTACCACGTAACAGAAGATCATCCACATCATCACGATGAAGGTAAAGTATTTAAATAATATACCACTAAAAGAAAATTGAAAACGATATTTTAATTTTATTGGCTTTCAATTTTACCTGACCACCCACCTGGTTGCAAGAACACTTTTTAGAAAAAACAAAACTAACTGAAATCTGTTAAAATAAAATTTCCCAAAACAATATTTAATTTATTTTATGTTTTAGGTTCCGGTGGTCTGCTGATATTAAAAAAAATTACGGATGTAAATCAGGGACCACAGATTCATCACCGTCAATCCCACTACGTCCAACCACCAAGTGCCAGTAATCTATTTAGTAAATTATTTTCAGCATCTTCATCATTAGATCCGCATAAACCAGAATTATATCCAGATAAATTTCCACCAAATGACTATACTGATGAAGTTTATAAAGAACCATCTTACAATAAAGATTACGAACTAGCTTCTTTAGCTTCTGATAATACTCCCCAGGAGATTCCATCTGCAAGTACAGTTTCAAAACATCGCATTCGTTTATCACCCAATGATCAATCAAAAAATTATTTTAATCAAAATTCTAATAATTTAATTATATCTCCGTTAAAAAATCAAATCAAGACAGTTCCTCAAACTTCTGATTCCAGCTTTAAAGGATCAGAAACGAACAACGTCGCAAATAATGAAAATCCGGATTATAATACTAAAACCAATTATGTATCTGAAGTTACCAAACCGTTATCAATATATTTGGAAACACCTAAAATGAATTATTTACTACCTCCAACCAACTATGATTCTCCAACCACGAACTATGAACAGTCAGCTTTAAGCGATTTTAATTTGAACCAGGTATTTCGAGCAAATTATGAAAATAGATTCAATAATAAAACATCGCATGGACAAGAATTGGTAGAGCTGAGCTTAACACCATCAATAACTTATGAAATCAAAGAAGATGGTACCCAAAGAATAGTGTAAAAGTTTCTTTATTTTATTAAATTTTAAAAGAACTTTCATGATTTTTATTAAAGATATCCTACTAATATATAAATGCGAAAGTTTGGATGGATGGATGTTTGTTGATAAATCACGCAAGAACGGCTGAACGGAACTGGAAGGAATTTGGCACAAAGATATTTTAAAGTCTGGAATAGCACATAGGCTACTTTTTATCCCGGAAAAAAAATACGGTACCCGTGGGATATATTTGTTTTTCACAGACATGATTTTTTGTATAGTGGTAGTGAAACATGAAAATTTGAAGCTACTCAAAAGAAATAAAATAATGACGACTTTAAGGGTTTTTGGATTTTCATATTTTAAGGGGGAAAGGGGAATAAGATATCAAGGAAAGAAAAGGGACAAAGGGGGAGAACTGGGAGAAGGGGGGAAGTTTGTATGGGGCTATCGCTTTTTTTTTAAGGAAAGAAATTGAAATTATAGCTACTTATTATAAATAATAAGACATAGGGGGGAAACAGGAGGTGAAAGTTTGAATGAGACTTTCGGTTTTTTGAAGGTAGGAACTTGAAAATTGAAATTGTAGCTACTCATTATTAGTAAATATAATGACGTATTTCAAGGTTTTTGGATTTTCACATTTTAAAACTGAATAATAAATAAAAATAAATAGATAAAAAAATAAATGAAAATAATTAAAAGTAAATAAAAATAAAAGAAAATATTTAAAAATTAATCAAAAATAAATAAAAATTAATAAAAAAAAAAATAAAAATTTTGAAAAATGTATAGGTATCTTAAGAATAAAAAAGGTATCAAAAATTGCTTGACATCGACCTCAGCTCTCGGCTTCTTCTGGACACCGAGAGTTATCTTTAGTTCAACTTTTATTAGTTTTGATAAAAAAGTATTAAAAATAAATGATCAAAATGTATTTATATTTAGAGTGGAACTAATTCTGTAACTTATGTGACACGTCTTCGCTTCACCTGTGGTGAGGTGGAAGTGGTGGGTGGCGCTAGGGTGTTATTTAGAATAAGGGTTGTCCGGATGCCACTCAAAGTAGCCCCAGTGGAGTAAATACTCGTACATTCCAAGCGGTCACATACAAATGGTATGGTATAATATAGGTACCTGAAAGAACCTTAACAGCGGTAATACATACCTTATCCAACCTAATCGGTGAAATCACTTTGTACCTTTTACCCAAAAGGTGATTCTGGATGGGCCAGATAAGGGGGGTATTTAAGAGAAACACAGATTTATACAAAATAATATAGTGAAAACGCTAATCACGGGGAGCAATACGAAACCCAAATAATTTTAGTCTTTACAATTACAATTTACAATTAGTTGACAAAAAAAAATAAAATAAAAAAAGTATATTTTAAACAAAAAAAAAAATGTTTAAAAAATGGCACTTTTTAAATTTCTGCACAATAAAAATTGTCAGATATATGCCATTTTGAAAATCTAAACTCGAATGCTAGACGAAAGGGACGCCAATCAAGTTCTTGTCCCGGTTAGAAAAAATCGTAGATCAGTGGCTGTTCCTACCAACCCATAAAAATCAATCACTTTGAGTCCTAGGAACACAAAAAAACATGTTTTTATCAAATGTCCGTACGTGGATAACACCAGATATTTATGTTTTGGGGTCCTAGGAACCCAAAAAAAACATGTTTATATAAAATGTCCGTATGTACATTAGACTGGGCCAAAAAAATAAAACAATTTTTTTTTCTTAGCGGAACTATGAAAATATGGTTCATGACGACAAAAAAAAATTTTCCTGAAAGTTTGAGTCCTTAATAATAATATTAAGAGGTGCAGAGTGCAGTTATTGATTTTTCAACAGTTGTCGCGTTTTTGCATAAATGTCGGACTTGGTCAATTTTAAAAATTTTTTTCATCTCTTATCTTTGTAGGAAATTAAATTCCCCACAAAAAAAGCTCTCTTAGTAAATTTTCGTAAGACGAGTCTATTCTTTGTAATCGAGCCTTAAACATTGGTATATATTTTCAATTTTTCACTTTGCATTTGGGATTTCCAAAATGAACTTAAATATTAATATTTTTTTGAGGCCAGTTATTATTCTTCAGGGAAATTTAATGCTCTACAAAAAAGGTCTCTTAACATTTTTCGATAAACTCACTCCTTTCAAAGTTATTTGATGTTAAATTTATGTTTTAAAGTATTTAACCGTTTATTAATTATCCTTTCTCCATGATTCTTTTTTTGTTAGTAAGGGGGTACCTCAGGGGTGGTCCCATATAAATTTGGTTAAGATGTGGTGATGGCATCTGCACGTTTTTAAAGCCGTTTTTTTTTTAATTTTTAATACTTGTTATTCTTTTTTAGTAATGGGATGGCATCAGACATGCAAGTCTATTTACCACAGAAAGTTTAAACTTAATAATTTTCATATATATTATGTTAAATATCTATTTTAGTATTTTGAGTAAATTTAATAATATCGTCAAAAATTATCTTATCTGATTGAACTAAAAGTGAAGAAATATTGAGTGGAAGAGGGAGTGAAAGTTTATTTAAATTTTGATATAATACGGTGGTATGTTGAGCATTTTTATTACAACCTAAAAATAAATGATTGATATCTGCTACAGCGTTTATATTGCAATATGGACAAAAGGGAGAATCCAATATTCCAATTTTACATAAATGTGCAGGGAATCGGCCGTGATTGAGCTTCAAACGAGTAATTATAGATGACTGATATTTATTATAGTTCCATGAACTGATGTAAGGAATATTCTTAGGAAGATTTGGATGTATACTATAATAGTGACTTTGTGATGCTTTCGCATGCTCAGTGTATTTAATTTCCCATCTATTTCTTACATCTTATTTATAAATGCTAATAATATCTATAAAACTACAAAATAATGTAATTTGTTCTAAACTACATGCTTCTTTAGCAGCCCTGTCCACATGTTCATTTCCTTCAATGCCACAATGTCCTTTAACCCAAACCAAGGAAACTTTAACGCTACACTGTTTAAGGTCAAATATAATTTTCTTAATGGATAATATTACCGCGTTTTTGTTTTGACTTATGGAAGGGCTATCAATAGCCTGCAGAACTGATTGGAAGTCAGACAATATAACTATATTCTGAAATGAATTTGCTTTGCACCAATCTAAGGCTTTTAGAATCGCCACTGCTTCAGCTGTGAATATAGAACATAAGCAGGGTAATTTAAATGATTTTATATAATTAGTGTCTAATTTATTTATTACAATTTGTCTTTACTATCAAAACACTTAAACCGCGGCTATTTATATAAAACTGCAACGCTCTCGAAAGAACCAACTCTGACTAGAAGCTCAGTCTGGAATTTTTAGAAATTATCCTACACGCGTAAGACTGCGATGAAAAACATTCGAATCAGTTTTTGGAGATGGGTCTCGGTGTGGCCAGCGCTAGACTTCCTGGCGCGTGTACGGTAATAAACAAAGAACAGGGTTGGCTTCGCGTTACACTATGTGTTATATACATTATGTTCATGAAATGTACCGTATTGGAAATATTTCATGAAAAGTACAATTTATTTTTTTTGACCGGGATCTAACTAGTGGAAAAACATGCGCTGCCACATATTTTTAAGGGCTTTAGTTGGGAAGGTTCCTGCCGCTTCACGATGGTGCAATTTTTGCAATACAATTAGGAAATTCAAAATACAAGACTTTTATAAATAGTGGACGCTTGGCAAAAAACAGAAGTGTTTTCTGTGATAAAAACACTTATATATTATTTTTTGAAGAGTTTTTACGTTGGATTGCCTAATTGGCTTTTAAAAATTCAAAATGCCGAAATATGTAACCTGGAAATTTTTATTGCTAAAAAGACCACAACAAAATCAAATTAAAAATTGTTAACATGTATATATATATTTAAATAAAAATGGACTAGACGAGTCAAGACAAAATTTTAAATTTCACTTTAAGTAAATTGGCAGTGGGTGTGCCTCAGAATTGATAACATAATTATCTAAATTCAACATTTTTGGATCATTGCTAAATAACAAGTACAAATATTTCAATGTTTCAGATAAAAAAAAGGACTCCATCATATCTTTTGGCCTGACATTAGCAGTATTTCTAACATTTCCAATTGATGTGTAACCATTGGTAACTTTGGTATATTTTTCAAAGCCCTGAAATATTTTCCAACCCCAGTCTTGATAAGTAGTATTACCGGTAAATTGATACATATACCAAAGACTTTCAATGAATTCTGGGCGTAAGAGGTTGTGTGCATCATTAGATTTTACGTATAAGTCCTTTGTGTTTCCAGGCTGAAAATTAAAACAAAATTAATATACCAATATGTATTTTTAAGATAACCAACTTCTGTATGTAAATTAATTAACAAATAGCATTTAAATCTAGGCCATTTACAAACTATATCTTTCATCCAATGAGTTGTATCAGATAACAGAATGTTAACAAATAAGCTCCCCCAAGCCCCCCCCCTAACTTCGCCTATGTTTAGATGGTTGACCAAGCATCTAGACTCTAGATGAGCTATACTCAATCTTTGTTCCTTTGGGCCACATTATGTTTGCTATGTTACACAGACCTCAACATTTTTGGGTCATGACCATTTTTTTTAATATCCAAACATTTTTTAAAACTTAGCATATTTAGTGCAGCGACCGATGAATGTTCTCTCGCATTTCGTTCACGATTTTAAAAACTTTAAAAATCACTAATACGATTCGGGTTGCACATAAAAGCTTGGCAGACCGCAGGTTGGGTATGACTGCTCTAAACAGTAGAATGTACCTATGGTTGGGAATGTATGAAATGAATGAATAAGGAGTAGGTCATCTAAATTGAGGAACAATAAGAAGAGAGGAGGTTGGAATTAAAGCCTCCTTAGTGTGGGGTATGGAGGGATGTACTCCTCAGGGGAAAAACAGAGGAATGTCTGAAAAAGTGAGGAGATAAAAAAATAACTACTAACCTGTAAATTAAAATAAGTAATTTCTGGGGCCAAAAAAGTAGGTTGTTGAGCGTATGTTTGGTAGCAAGTATTTAGTAATTCCTCTGCCAAAATCCAATGATTTTTTGGTAAACCGTTATGTACTCCTAGTGCCAGAGTTCCAGGTAGATAACAAGTGAGATGATCCATTTTTGGTTTAAAGTCTTTGCCACCTCCCAAAAGTTCTCCAATAAATGTATAACCATTCGGTTCAGTTTTTCTTAGAAGATGTTTTTCAATACCATTTATACTTTCTAAATAATCATCTCTTAAGCTAAAAAATAAAGGTATGTAAGTTGTATTTTACAGGGATACTACCGCTTCTATTTGTAACACAGAATAATTTTATCAATTTTTAAATAAATTTAAACATTTTCCATGGATAACTAATATGTATAGAGCAGTAGGGACATTCTAATAAAAATATTCATATAAAAATTAAATGTACTTACTAATCTATCACCTTTCCAGTCTGTATCCATTGTTTAAGTAAATATTCATAATAGCTATCACCTCGTGCGCCTAAAGTAATAGTTGCATATGTTCTAAACTGACCAGAATTTGCATTAATAAAAATTGGTACCAAACCATCTTTTTTATCTAATTTATGAATTATTTTTGAAACATTATGCACAGCTTCCTCATATTTAGAGTTCCCTGTTGCTTTACTTAAATCTCTAAATTCTAACTGTATAGTTGTAACTTCTGATGTGCTACTATCAGGAGACCATTTGGGTGAATGTGATTTTCTTGTAAACAAATTAATATCAGAATACGGAATGCCTGATTCGGAATCAAAACAGGGTAATAATCTATCTGCTAAGTCAGTCTAAAAAATAAAGTGATTTGGAAGAGTTACAATCAATTTTACTGACTTACCGCTTTTTCTAGGAACATACCATCTTTAGATAGATGATAAATACTAAGTAAACCACCCAATACACGAATTGTTACTTCAAATAAGTTAACATCTCTATTAATATCGAAATTTAGGTGTTTTTCAACCCAATCCCTGCCTTCCTTGTATTCTAAAAACATAATAAAACGAAATGTTTCTGTTTGAATTTCATGTATAAATTATATAAATCAATGTTTCATTCAAAGCAATCATCAATGGATAGTTTGTGAGAAACCCTTAATATTTCAACTACCTTCTTTAAGCCCCATTATGAACATAGTATCTAAAGAGTCAACAATTGTCAGTCCTAGACCAAACCAATCACTATAACTCTCAGAAATAGGTTTAAGATGATCATGGCCCCATGCAAATTTTTTATATCCTTTCCAAGCATGCTTAAAAGCATCTGCAACAGCTCTTTGCCTTTCTGTGGTAGGACCTAAAAATTAAATAATTAATAACCAAGAAAATATTTTTGCTTTATCATTTTTTGTGTTTCCTGTATAATCATGCAAAATATTTTCAAAGAAATCAATATTATTAGATATTTACCTAAAAATATATGTGCATCTTTAGGAGCTAAATCATTTTTACTAATTCTTTCACTTTTTTGTTCAATTTCTATTTTATGTAAATTTTCTGAAGTGTGAGCTAGTTTATTAGAGCCCTCTATGAAACTTTTTAAAATATATTTGTTGTCTACATGTTCATTTAATGATATAAAACCATTATTTTCGTTTTGATTAATATAATATAAAAAACTAAAGAGAATTAAAGTAACACAGCACAAGAGGCAGCTTTTTTGGCATTTCGATAACTGATTCCAAATCTAAAAATAAAAAATATATTTAAATTTTCAGAACCTTTAATAAAAACTAGCAGTGTTCTATGTTTATGAGACCATTGATTTTTGTATTTTGTCATACCATTCTTTGGTCCTCCTCAGTAAAACAATATTATTAAGAATTCTACTAGGGCTTGGTGACATTCTAGTACTAGACATGGTCTGTCTAAAGCTAGTAATAACTTGCATACTATTGACTATTGGTAATGTTTTCTAAAATATTTACTGGTTATATCTATTTTAATCCAAGAGTTAATCTGTATTAGTTCTGTTTGAACTAATTTTCCATTATTACCCATAGTCAATTCTATGTTTATGTACAGATATACAGAATATATTTAGGGTTGCCACCTCTCCCCAGAGACTCCTGGTTTTAATATATGGTTATATGGTCTTCAGGCTCTGGTAATCTAGATATTTTCACCGGGTTAAACCTCATTTCACCAAAACACCAAAATAAAAAAAATATAGCTTTAAATTTCGGAACATTCAAAAATACTTTATGATAATGAAAACGTAATGATTAATTATATTTTTATGAAAATAAAATTAAACACTTTTATGAAAATAAAAATTAGTTCTTTTTTTGTGTGAATTATTATTTTGAATACCATAAGCTCGAAAATAAAAATGAGTTTTCTTCCTACTGCAATTTTTTTTGACATAAATCTCCTGGTCAACCAAATTTTAAAGGTGGCATTCCTAAATGTATTCCATCTATTCTAGATGTAGGAGTAATCACTGTAATTTCTCTTAATGTTTAGCAATTAGGGGGAGGGGTTTTAAACACAAAATGAACCATCTCTGTTCAGTATGCTTCGCAGTTTAAATATAGTCTTGGTGAAACTATTTAAGTATGAGATCTGATGAGTACAGCAAATATTTTGATTGTCATTCTACTTTAAGGAAATAACAAAATATTTCATATTTCTAAAAGCTATCTAGGAAAAAATATAAGTCAAGTAAAGGAATAATAAAAAACATTTATATAAACTTAATAGGGTATATAAAATTGAATGTTTATATCATAGATATATTTTAGAGTCAAATACTTGTATGTCTTACTTCTAGAAGCAAAAACTTATTTTTGTTAAAAATATACAAACCCTTTTAAAATTTATTTTTCGTCTCTTATCAACTAAAGGATCCACAGAAGGCACATCAAGGGCTAAATAATCATTTCGATAATCGATCATTGCTTTTAATGATACCAATACTAAGTAGTCACACTTTTTAGGTTCATAATGGACTTAATCTTCACGTTTTGCAGTAATAATAATTAATTAGTGATATGGTTAATTTGAAGTGTTTTATCCAAAAAAAATAACATAGTTATTTTCAGTTTTATAATTTGGTAACCATGGTACAAAATTTGAATTAATTCCTAATGTTGGTCACAATGTACCATAGAAAACAATAATAAAGAGAGTGAAATCTTGTAAATTGCTTTGAAATGTGTTTTTGATGGTCCCTAGAATCCGCGCAGATAGAGAAGAGTTATACGTCAGGATGCGCTAACGACTTATTTGTCGTTACGCTGGATTGTCTCTGACGTTACTAAGGTAATGTGGCGAGAATTGTTGGGTATCAGTCATAGATAAATTAATATTAATTTATCTATGGTATCAGTACAGTATAGATATGCCGCGTTTGAGAATCCACATCGGATGCATTTTTTACATGTCGAGCGTTTTTTTATCCACATAGAAAAACTAAAACTTTATCCACATTGGACACATCTGTCCCATTCACATACTTTGATTTTGATTTGTGGTCCCATTACATTTACGCATACTGAATCACGTGATCAAAGATTTACTACATCTCAGATGCATCCGATGTGGATTCTCAAACGCGGCAGTTAGGACATGGTTTGTTTAGTATTTTGGTTTCGCCACTGGCTGATTTCAAGCGACCATAACAAATGTGCGGGTTTGTGACGTAAATACTCTTCTCTATCCGGGCAGACTCTACAGGCGCCACTGAACAACTATAGGCGAGTTCGGTCAGTCAGGGGCTGGAGCGGGACAAATTTTAGGGTGCCTTTAAATGACATTTAAGCGTGTTAAACTGTCACTAATCGGACTTTAACGCTAAAAGGGTCGTTTGGAGTTAAAAGTGTTAAAGGAGTTAAAGGAACTTGGCAGACCGAACGCAATGTCTGAACGCACCTGAACCCTGAACTAGGACTTTATGGAAAATATTGGTGACCTTGCATCATTTTATAAGCTGGGTGCATTGAACTATGCCATAAACGTAGTCCACAGAGACGGATTTGCAAAATTTTTTTTTTACTTGAACCTTCATCTAACAGTAGTTTGTACAAGAGTGGATATGATTAATATTACACACGAAGACGAAGTTTGATAGGCGGAGTGCTCAATCGATACGGATAATCTACTCGAGTTGTACAGTATAGTTTTTCTACTACCTAACAAAAATCTACAAAATTTATAAAATAATGTAGAGGTTTAGAATAAAATTTTTAAATTTTAAAAATAATTTATGAGTTATAAAATAAAATAAATTTAAAAAAAATATATAGAATTTTTTTTATTTTGACTTTAATCCTGAATTGTAACCCCGGACCCTTCGCATAGCAAATCAGTACTCTACCTCTGCCTAAAGAGGCAGTAACATTTTTTAATATTTTTCATTAATTTTGTTTTGGTTTTATTAAAATTTACAGTTTATTTGTAAATATAGACGAATATCTTGAGAAATATGCTATTATTTATGGAATCACTCATTTTTACTTTCTTGTCTGTATACAGATGAAAGTATAGTAATCATTATTTTTTCGACCCCGAGTTTTTGACCGATTTTTACGTTTTGTGGACCTTTGAATATATCTATTATTTACGTTCGGAAAAGAAAATTATTCAAACAAAAGTTACTTGTAATATTATTCTCTATAATTTTAAGCTATTGCATAGCTTTTATCGCGGGCTTTGAGCGCGGCGACCGAATCAAGAAATTGCGTAACACCGTATCGAAAAAAAAACACCCCCCACTCCGACCGGCACAGCGGTGCAGCGTTAAACAATATTAACTTCTCATTTATTCAATAAAAGAAAATCGAAAAATTGAAAAATCGAAAAATCAAAAAATCAAAAAATCGAAAAATCGAAAAATCGAAAAATCGAAAAATCGAAAAATCGAAAAATGGAAAAATCGAAAAATCGAAAAATCGAAAAATCAAAAAATCGAAAAATTAAAGAATTAAAAAATCGAAAAAAAAAATATTTTCCATATATTTAGAGGATATCAAGTCTCAAACTTATGTTTCTTATTTCAGTTACCATAAACCTATAGTTTCAATGATAAAAATTCCTGAATAACCTACATGTATTGTAAGATAATAAAAATATTTTAAACAATATTAACTTCTCATTTATTCAATAAAAGAAAAAAATTTGTTCTCTTATCGGTCACCACGCTCAAAAAATGTAACTTGAATTAATATCAAAGAAAAAAAAATACTGCATAATTAAAATAAATAAATAATTATAATTGCATAAGTTGATAAAAAATGCTATGCAATAGCTTTACCGCGGCAGTCCCCGAGTGCCACACGTATTTTTGTTTTACACAAAATTTTTCTAAAATGGTCTGAATTTGAGAAATTTGACAAAATGTAAAAAATACAAATTTTCAAGAAAATTATTTAAATAAAAGTAGTTTGTGATGTCATTCTCTATAATTATGGTCCCACACATAATTTCTCTAAATAGGACCGTATTCGAGATATTTGAGAAAAATTTAAAATTTTGAATTTTGAAGACAACTCAAAAATGGATAAAGAGAAAAACACCAATTTTTAAATTTAAGCTTTAATTGCCTTTAATCCATCCTGCGGTGAAACGATTAAATTTTGGGCACAGTCGGAACATCTCGAGGTACTTTATAGAATGTTTTTTTATTTTATTGAATATTGAATATATTAACGGCGTCAAGTGTAGTTTTTGTAGTTTTTTGGGATTTTCGAGAATAATTTGAACATTGAACTGTTTAATATGAACATTTAGGATGGTAAGGATATGTGTAGTGTGCCAAACTATTTGTAATAAGAATGTTATGCCGTTATTTCATAGGTGAGGTTTTGTTAGCATAGAAGGAGGCATATATAGTAAATAAGGCTTGATTTATTTAACAATGTAAAAGCATGTATAAAATTGTCGCTGATACCTGTCCGTTATGGAGACAAATCTGAAAGTAGGAGTGACGTGCAATCCAAAGTTTATGTTTTGTTAAGATTCTTTTGCGAGTCTATCTTAGATAATATGATGTCTATGGATGTACCACGATTTCAAGTGATTTTTTTCGAGGTGCAATTTTGTGTTGTTTCTGCAGCAGTCTCTGATTAGTCAGTATGAGAATGGTATGACCTAGCAATCGAAGAAATCACAATTATAGAAACGTGTGTGAGATAAAAATATTTTAAAAAAGTAAACTATAGTATAAAAATATTATTATATTAGTACCTGCAGCCAAGGAAAACCTGAACCTAATCACACACACACACACACATTATATTGGCGCCACAATTTCAACTGGAATTTTCTTCCTGAAAAAAAAAAGACGCTCTGTTGTAGAATTCCTCAAAAAGTGAAACTATATTTTAAATCAAGCTATACCCAAAACGAAAATGAAGTCTAAAAAAGCCTTTTGTGCAGAGTGTCACTTATACAATATACAGGGTGTTAAAAAAAAAGTGTCACAAAATGAAATGGTGAATAGTATGACCCAAAATAAGCAGAAAAGTCTTAATAAATATATGACCGCAAATTAACGGTTTCGGAGATACGGACCATTTTGTGTTTATAACAATTTTTTATTATTATAAAAAAACAATGGTATTTATAAACAATCAATAACAACATAGAGTTAAATGAGATGTTCAAAGTGCCCTCCCTCCATTTCAATGCAGCTACGACATCTCCTCCGAAAGGACTGTCGGACTCTTTCCAAAACACGACCGTACATAAAATGCATGTCAGCTAATTCAATATTAGTGTAAACAGGCATAACGAAAATTTATAAAATTATTCACCCACAACAAAATAATAACTGCAAATAGTATCTATGAAAAAACATCGGTAGACTCCGATAAGATAAGTTTTTGAGAATGAAAAAAGATAATCAAAAAATGATACAAAACACTCCGTATCTCTGAAACCATTCATTTGCGGACATATGTTTATTAAGACTTTTCTGCATATTTTGGCCCATACTACCCCCCGTTTTATTTTGTGACACTTTTTTTTTAACACCCTGTATAACCTAAACTAATAATTTAAAAGGGCTGGATCTGTGTATATATTATACTTATTTATCTAAAATCTAAACTGTTGGTCCAGCTAAACATAACCTAACCTTAATTACTTGTTAAATTCTTCATGCATGCTAATGATTACAAAGGCACCCAGACAACACACCAAATCCCAGAGATATCCACAGAATATCTTTTGCGGATATCCAATATATCCACAGGATATCATAAATATCCCGTGGTTCTAATATGAATATCCAAATGTCCGTCTATGTCCAGGATATAGAAGATATCCTATGGATATCCAGCAAAATATCTAATGGGTATATCCCAGACAATACACGAAATCCCAGAGATATTCACAGAATATCTTTTATGGATATCCAATATATCCACAGGATATCATATAGATATCCACTGGATCTAATATGGATATCCAAATGTCCGTCTATATCCAGGATATAGAAGATATTATATGGATATCCAGCAAAATATCTAATAAGTACCTTTAGTAGAGGTTCATAAGTAACCAATGGATATCCTATAGATGTTTAACATATCCAATGTACATCCATTATTTGATACATTTAAGATATCGAAAATATATGTCTAGGCTTCATTAATTTTTGTATTGGCGCCGCAATTTCAACTTGAATTTTCTTACTGAAAAAAAAAAGACGCACTGTTGTAGAATTCCTCAAAAAGTGAAACTATATTTTAAATCAAGCTATACAAAACGAAAATGAAGTCTGAAAAAAGCCTTTTGTATAGTGTCACTTATACAATATATAATTTAAAAGGGCTGGATCTGTGTATATATTATATATATTTATCTAAAATCTAAACTGTTGGTCCAGCTAAACATAACCTAACCTTACTTGTTAAATTATTCATGCATGCTACTGAATACAAGGCAGATGTAATACGATTACCTTAACCAGTGAAAAAATACTTCTTTCTAATTAATTATAACAGCCATTAAACAATAAAAACCAAACCGAATCACCAACAATAATAATCACACGAAATAAGTGGATATATGAAGGTAGGTAAAATAACATCCATCTTAATTATAATAAAAGAGGGTATCGTAAAAACGAAATAAATTTCTAGTTGTGAATTACCTAAAAAGAACACGGATTTTAATATACATTGCATACAACCTACTTAACAATCTTTATAGCGTGAATTTAATCATAGTCTTATTTAACTATATAAAGTCTATCAACCTTTTACACTAATAAATTTAGGTTTTAAAGCTTACTTACCTTCTTTTAATCCAAAATTATCAAATGAAACTCATGCACACGACACAAACAAAACGAAAACAAACTATAAAACGGCCGATGGCACCTGTGAGGGCAGAAAATATCCGCGCCTGCGCTCATGTTCATTGCCAATATTATTTATCTAGCGGATATCTGTGGGATATTGAATAGAACTCACTAATTTTAAATTTCTATAAACCTTACCTACATGCTTTCTTAGTTATCACATGGCGTAATATTTAAGTAATTTAATAATTATTAAATCAATTCACATATTTTCCGATATTTAAGTACATATTATATCCATAAATTACATCTAGTGGATATCCACCATGGTTTTCCTTCGCGCATAGACTTTGATATATTTAGTGGATATCCATGGGATATTGAATACACCTTAAAAAAATAATATTAAATATCTAAACGGTACTATTAGCCACAATGGCGTAATTTTTTAATAATTTGTTATATAATTACTATTATTTATGGACATTCAGTGGATGATATTGGGTTGTCCAGTAGATATCCAAAGGATTTGCTGTGGTGTCTGGGTATACTTTTTAATTATTATTATATTTTTTAGTATGTGCATCTACGAAACGCAACGTACCTGTCACGCGTTACCATCCCTGTTCTGTAATGCGTGTTACTTGATGAATAATTTAATTTATTGTTTGCCTGACTTGAATGGTAATATTTTTGTTGACCAAATACTATGTATCCCAAATCCTGTACTGGTTTTTGTCGCTATATAATTTTAAACTTGTTATGTTGGTACCACTGAAGCGTATAAGAATTAAATGTCAGACGTCATGCGAATTTAGTTGAGTTCAAAATTTGTAGATGGCAGTAGTGACATTGTGACGTTTTATTATTGATTGGAATTTCTGTAGTCGGCGAACGCCATTTTGAGTTGTGTATAAAGAATCAAAAGGATAGAAAAAATAATAAAGAATCTGGGTTCATCCGTACAATCATCGCTTCAAAAGAATTAATTTCTTAATATTTGTTGTTAACCCATTTGGACGGACCAAGGTATAAATTAATTTGTGTATTTTGAAATCAAGAATTACATTTCATAACAAAATGTTTTCATTTGGAAACCCAAAGAAATAGTGTACCGTTATGTCGCAAAGTTATTCTTAAATTTCGTTGTGGAGCGAATCTACTATGAAGTGATTATGTGATTAAAGTTACTTTGTGTTTGGTGATGAAATTATTAATATGGCTTATAAAATGGTTGTGATAAATGGAAATCAAATGTCTGTAGTTTTCAATTCGGACTTGCTATTAAGTGGGTTGTTTGTGTTTTACAGTTTAATTTGTTAGTGTTTTTTCTAATTTCTCATTACAGCGTATAAAAAATGTTATGTGGCAATTTCATACCCTTTAATTGATGTTTGTATCCAGAAAAACTTACGATTATTAACTTTTGCCATCAGAAATATTTTAAGGCTACATTTATTAAAAATTCATATAGAACCCAACAATACCAATAGGAAGAGTTTAATAATGTTAGTATTAATTTTGTTACACAATAATTGCAAGGTTAAGAATAAACTATAGAAATATCACTTTCATTTAGTAAGTATATTTGTTAAAATATATGGAAATATATTTTAAAAAATGCTTCGATATCTAATCCTTGGGTTAACAAAGTTATATTCTGTGATACTATATTAATAAAATTACAATTAAATTATCTTACCCCTCACTCATATCTACTGATACCAGAAAGTAAGCAAAACTATTCTTTTTAAGTATATGGTGTCTGATGGATGCTTCCAGCAGGTAAGTGTTTTTAGTTTAAAGATGAGTGCTTAGTGTTAAAAAAATTGATAGAGATAATATATTTTTTATAAACAAAATAGGGATGTAATGGAATTTTATCAATATCTCTTTTTGTTAATAGGATTGCCTAATCAGGTTTAGTACTTAGTACTACAAACAAGCATGCCAACCAACTATAATCAAAAGAGTGCTTGAGATATAAATGAAATTAAAAAAAAACAAAAAGCAATTTAGAAGGCCACAAATTTTAGTAATATAATCAATAAACAAAATATTAATTCAATGGTTGCTTTAATTTTGTGTTGTGTAAAAAATATCCAATTTTAAAAAATGCAAGAAACATTTTGATTTTAAATATTATTTGACCATTTATTTACATAGAAGATAGAGCTAAATAATTCACACTTTTTTGTTTAAATTCACTGAAATAAAATAAAATTATAATAAAACTTTTTTCATATTTATAAATAGCAGTTCCTAAATACATTTTGTAATTTATAGGTTTTTGTAAAAATGTATGTGATACTTTTAATTAGTTCTAAATTGTATATAATGAGAAGGGGTACCAAATTAACAACATTGCTCAGAGGATATTAATAGGAATAAGTGCGGGATCTGAATAACCCCTATAGAAGTAAACTGATGGCCACATAATATTATACTAAACATGAGCACAAAGAGGTTCTAGTAGACGATTTTGAAAATTAAAACTCATTGTTTGGACATAAAAATGTAAACAAAAAAAAACTAGCCTAAAAAATTATTAGAATTGGTTCCCCACATGAAGAAAAAAAGGAAGCCAATAAAAGATGAACCCAGGATAGAATAGGAACATTTTAAATATTTTTATTTATTAATATTCTCAAATATAATATGTATGTATTTAATATGCATTTGTTTTTTAGCTTTTATGATTATTTTGTTAATCTAAAGCATGCTCATCTTAATATTTGATGTAGTTTTCCAGTTATTTTTATATATTTTACATAATTGTATCTACTTATTTGACAAGTAATTGTAAACACTAGTGTGTCCAAAATAAATGTTAATAAATGTGTCTGGTGATTTTTTATATCTGCAGTCTATAATCAATGTTTACTTATGTATATTAAAAAATATTTTATATTGACAAATATATTAATTTGTTTTACATTATTCTTTTAGAAATAAGGTTCGTTCACTGGGTCTTGTTGATCTAAATGGTTGCGTGCAGACAGCATGTCTACTTTGCCAGGGCAGACCTCCAAGGGGGAGAAGACAAAACAAAAGTTTCAATCATTGGATATAAACAGTTTATATAGGGTTAGCAGGGTAAGTTACCAAAAATATTTAATGATTTTTTTTAATATTGCATTGTGACAGCCATAGGTCTTTAATCATTAGTTTGTAATTACCAAAAGAAAACTCTTAAGTCTTACCAACGTTAATTATGGGTCTTAATTTTAACATGCTATTATTAGCTTCACCTGTATGTATGTATGTTTGTTTGTAACTCTCCTTTGGACTAAAAGCAAGTGGCTTATTACTGTCAGTATGTTGTATATCTGAAGATACATTCAATAATAAATATGAAGATTTCAGTTACTTTTATGAAACAAAAGGTTAGGTTGTAAAATTGCTTTTCTCAATCTTCCACTTTAGAAAAATATTAGAAATATCCCAATACAAATGGCAACAATTACACATGCAGATTTATAAATACATAATCTGTTACTGTCTATAATAACTACTATTCTTCACCTTCATTCAGAAAGCAATTATACCTTTTTTTTTAGGGAGAAAATTTAGAAAAGCAACAGCAAAAAAGTTCATCAGTATACATTAAACATGGCATGCAATCACTTGGCAAAGTTCCAAATGCACGTAGGGCTCCTGCCAATCTTCCATCTTTGAAATCAGAACATAGCGGAACAGACACAGCAGTACCTCTAGTACCTCCAGGTGCATCGGGATGGGGAAAACAAGAAACTTCGAGCGCCTCAGGTTCACCATCACCCAATGGCAACCCGAATGTTGCACAAACACAAGATTTAACTGCACCCTCACTGACTGCCCCCAATCAACCAGGACATCAACCACAGCAAAGTTCACATCAAGCTGCAGTTGCCTTACCAGTGACCAACACAATTCCCCCACATTCACACAAACAGGTATGTTTGAGGTCCTAAAATAATCAATATTTTATTTATATAAACAAATTTATAATCAACTACCACAAAACTATATTAAATGCTTTTTCTTTAGTTTTAACAATATTATTTTCAGATGACTACTTCTGTGCAGCCTGCACCCACAGACAAACTGTGGAGTTCAGTAATGAGTGGACAAGAATCACATCCTCCCCTTTATCAAAGTGTACAGTTCCAACACGAGTTCCCCAGCTTGTCCTCTGGCGATGGAGGCCCCACGCGCACTGGTTCAGATGCTCCCCAATATCCTTCAGGACTAAGCCTAAGGCCACAAACCGAGGGTAAATAAATTTGATTACCATGTTTTAGTGCTTTTTCAAATAACTATGACAGGTAAATGGCAGATTTTCTTTAAACAACAATAATAATAATTCATCTTTATTTAAAAAATGTATACAATCATTTGTCCTGGCAAAAGGAACATTGGCTGAAAACTATTCTTTAACTCAGTTTACAAAATAATATAAATATCAAAATAAAGAAGAAAGCAAAATATAGCATGAATATAACATCTTGTCAAGGTTGACAAAATTGGTGTAGTGAAGTCTCAATTTGATTGGGTGTGGATTTATTTATATATACAGGGTGTACCAATAAAAACTCCCAGGCCGGATATTTTGGTAGAGTACGATTCAACTTAGAAAAAGCCACGGGCGTCATCAACTAGTCATCGTCTGCCTCACTTTAAAATATTCCTTCTCCGTTGCTCCAGATCGATATACCAGTGGCGTAGGCTCTTATTTAAATAAGAATTAAAGCAGTTTCCCAACAAAAAACATTTATTGGATTAAAAAGTTAAATTTTAATGATTTAAACATTTGTATATTACCTAAATAACTAAACTAAAATAACATTAAATATATTTTTAGACTTGCAAAACATTCAGTGGGAAGTAAATTTAAGATTTTTATTACAATTAAAATAATAGTTATTTATGCAACTAGTGCAAAAAGTGAAACTAGAGGAGTACATCCTAGTTCGATTGTTAATGAACTATTATACTCTGTTTTTAAACTAAGAGGATCGATTTGAATTTATGTTGGCAAATTCTGTAGCCTTCTGATTGGTCAGATTACAGTCAGTTTCACACATTACTTTTTAGCATGAACATCAGCTAATAATTGATATTGTTGACAGTTCTGACATTTCATAATTTGATATCTCATCCATTACTTAGTTTTTTACTTTATTTCGTAAATAATAGTTCTTCAGTAAGCAATTGTATTGAAAATCTACAATTATGGATCCTTCTACACTGAGTACTATTAAAGGTAGCAATTCCTGAAAAGACTTACAAGAAAGGGAAGACACCTTATTTTTTTACATGCTGATTCTGAAGGTTTTGTAGAAAATGCATTATTGGTTTTTGAAGGTAAAAAGATGGGAGATTACCATGAAGAGATGAATTCCGAAGTATTTTAGAAAAAAATAATTTTATTACTGATTTTTTAAAACTAAAAATTGATGAATTTCTAACCAAAATGATTAAAATGTAACTAAATATTTAAGCAAATTTTATTTATTAGAATAGAATAAAACTATTTACAAAATTGTTATAACATTTAAAATGCCATCTACTATTTTAGGGATAATCTTAATTTGGCACAATGAGTTAACATTACTTTCACAAAAAATATTTTAAAAATACTTAAAATTAATACATAGGTATGTATGAATAGTTCACTTTAAAAAATATATGTTGACATGTAGTGTTATGAAAATGTTGGTTCCAATTTTCAAAACAAATTCTGACTCATAGGCCTGTAAACTTTTGAATGCCTTTATTTGCCCTCTAGCGCATTAACCATGGGTTAACACTAAATAAGCCATAATATCCACATTACTCATAGAAGAGATACCAGTTACTGTGTGATCCACTTGTCATTCACTGATTAACTTTTACTATTTATACCTAATATTTAATATCCATTTTAAAAAGATCATAGTTATTCTCAAAAAGTCGATTTCAAAAGCAAGAAAAAAGTATTTCTGACATCAATCAACAACCATATTGACTTTAATTTGACAGTGACATTTCGTTTTAGACACACATTTCAGATCACAATAATGTGAAATTTGCGACCGTTGTCCGGGACCAATAGAGGACTTCTATACAAGGGAAGTGCAACCAACTTGACAAAATAAAATTGACACTAATGACATAAGAAATCGGGTCACATAAAGAGGCTGTTTTTTTTGTTCAATTTTTGGTTTTTCTCATATACTTTTATGCCATTTACATACCATGTTGTACCCGTAACGTAAAAATGACTTTTTATTTTAGGGTATTTTATATTTAAAGGTTGAATACATTTGTCAATATCAGCTGTTGATAATGTCAAAACATAAGCGTAGCATTTCGACTTATTTTTTTATTGTTAATAGTCTATTTGTGTTTCTCCCAGTTTCTTTAAACATTTTTTTCGTTTGGTTTTATATACTTATGTCAAATTCAAAAATGCTGCTACTACAAATACAAGTTCCATGCACTATACAACTATATACAAAACTAGCTACGTTATGCCCATCTATGGTTACGCCTGTGTTCTATCATCAACATAATTGACAGCTGACAATGACAAATTTTTTCAACCTTTAAATATAAAATACCCTAAACAAAAGTCTTTTTTACCTTACGGGTACACCATGGTATGTAAATGGCATAAAAGCAGATAAGAAAAACAAAAAAAATAAACTAAAAAACAGCCTCTTTATGTGACCCGATTTCTTATGTCATTAGTGTCAATTTTATTTTGTTAAGTTGGTTGCACTTCCCTTGTATAGAAGTCCTCTATTAAAAA